>OU342744.1:336346259-336399220 GCA_910589775.1 Avena eriantha
CTCATAAACCACATATGGATCCACTAGAGTCATTGCATGTGTGTTTTCTTTTCCTAAAACACATATGGATCCACCATAGTCATTGCATGTGTGTTCTTCTCATAAACCACATATGGATCCACCAGTGTCTTGCATGTGTGTTATTTTTCATAGACCACATATGGATCTACCAGAGTCATTGGATGTGTATTCTTTTCACAAACCACTATGGAACACACGTAGAGTCATTGCATGTCTGTTATTTTCATAAACCACATATGGATCCACTAGAGTCATTGCATGTGTCTTCTTTTAATTAACCATAGCTAGAGTCATTGCATGTCTGTTCTTTTCATAAAGCACATATGGATCCACCGGAGTCATTGCATGTGTGTTTATTTTCACAAAACCACATATGGATCCACTAGTGTCATTGCATGTGTGTTCTTTTCACAACCACATATGGATCCACTAGAGTTCATTGCAATGTGTGTTCTTCTCATAAACCACATATGATCAACCATAGTCATTGCATGTGTGTTCTTCTCATAAACCACATATGGATCCACCAGTGTCATTTTATGGGTATTCTCTTCATAAGCGACATATGGATCCACAACTAGAGTCATTGGATGTGTGTTCTTTTCATAAAACAACATATGGATCCACCAGAGTCATTACATGTATGTTCTTTTTATAAACCACATATGGAATCCACCAGAGTCATTGCATCTGTGTTCTTTTCACAAACCACATATGGATCCACCAGTGTCATTGCATGTGTGTTCTTTTCACAAACCCATATGGATCCACCAAAGTTCATTGCATGTGTGTTCTTCCACATATGGATCCACCATAGTCATTTCATGTGTTTTTTTCTCAGAAACCACATATGGATCCACCAGAGTCATTGCATGTGTGTTCTTTTCATAAACCACATACGGATCCACAACTAGGGTCACTTCATGTGTGCTATTCTCATAAACCACATATGGATCCACCAGAGTCATTGCATGTGTCTTCTTTTAATTAACCATAGCTAGAGTCATTGCATGTCTGTTCTTTTCATAAAGCACATATGGATCCACCGGAGTCATTGCATGTGTGTTATTTTCACAAACCACATATGGATCCACTAGTGTCATTGCATGTGTGTTCTTTTCACAAACCACATATGGATCCACTAGAGTTCATTGCATGTGTGTTCTTCTCATAAACCACATATTGATCAACCATAGTCATTGCATGTGTGTTCTTCTCATAACCACATATGGATCCACCAGTGTCATTTTATGGGTATTCTCTTCATAAGCGACATATGGATCCACAACTAGAGTCATTGGATGTGTGTTCTTTTCATAAAACACATATGGATCCACCAGAGTCATTACATGTATGTTCTTTTTATAAACCACATATGGATCCACCAGAGTCATTGCATCTGTGTTCTTTTCACAAACCACATATGGATCCACCAGTGTCATTGCATGTGTGTTCTTTTCACAAACCACATATGGATCCACCAAAGTTCATTGCATGTGTGTTCTTCCACATATGGATCCACCATAGTCATTTCATGTGTTTTTTTTCTCAGAAACCACATATGGATCCACCAGAGTCATTGCATGTGTGTTCTTTTCATAAACCACATACGGATCCACAACTAGGGTCACTTCATGTGTGTTATTCTCATAAACCACATATGGATCCACCAGAGTCATTGCATGTGTCTTCTTTTAATTAACCATAGCTAGAGTCATTGCATGTCTGTTCTTTTCATAAAGCACATATGGATCCACCGGAGTCATTGCATGTGTGTTATTTCACAACCAGATATGGATCCACTAGTGTCATTGCATGTGTGTTCTTTCACAAACCACATATGGATCCACTAGAGTTCATTGCATTGTGTGTTCTTCTCATAAACCACATATTGATCGACCATAGTCATTGCATGTGTGTTCTTCTCATAAACCACATATGGATCCACCAGAGTCATTTTATGGGTATTCTCTTCATAAACCACATATGGATCCACAACTAGAGTCATTGGATGTGTGTTCTTTTCATAAAACACATATGGATCCACCAGAGTCATTACATGTGTGTTCTCTTCATAAACCACATACGGATCCACAACTTGAGTCACTTCATGTGTGTTCTTCTCATAAACCACATATGGATCCACTAGAGTCATTGCATGTGTGTTCTTTTCCTAAAACACATATGGATCCACCATAGTCATTGCATGTGTGTTCTTCTCATAAACCACATATGGATCCACCAGTGTCATTGCATGTGTGTTCTTTTCATAGACCACATATGGATCTACCAGAGTCATTGCATGTGTATTCTTTTCACAAACCACATATGGAACCACAGCTAGAGTCATTGCATGTCTGTTATTTTCATAAACCACATATGGATCCACCAGAGTCATTGCATGTGTCTTCTTTTAATTAACCATAGCTAGAGTCATTGCATGTTTGTTCTTTTCATAAAGCACATATGGATCCACCGGAGTCATTGCATGTGTGTTATTTTCACAAACCACATATGGATCCACCAGTGTCATTGCATGTGTGTTCTTTTCACAAACCACATATGGATCCACTAGAGTTCATTGCATGTGTGTTCTTCTCATAAACCACATATTGATCAACCATAGTCATTGCATGTGTGTTCTTCTCATAAACCACATATGGATCCACCAGAGTCATTTTATGGGTATTCTCTTCATAAACCACATATGGATCCACAACTAGAGTCATTGGATGTGTGTTCTTTTCATAAAACACATATGGATCCACCAGAGTCAGTGCATGTGTGTTCTCTTCATAAATCACATACGGATCCACAACTTGAGTCACTTCATGTGTGTTCTTCTCATAAACCACATATGGATCCACTAGAGTCATTGCATGTGTGTTCTTTTCCTAAAACACATATGGATCCACCATAGTCATTGCATGTGTGTTCTTCTCATAAACCACATATGGATCCACCAGTGTCATTGCATGTGTGTTCTTTTCATATACCACATATGGATCTACCAGAGTCATTGCATGTGTATTCTTTTCACAAACCACATATGCAACCACAGCTAGAGTCATTGCATGTCTGTTATTTTCATAAACCACATATGGATCCACCAGAGTCATTGCATGTGTCTTCTTTTAATTAACCATATCTAGAGTCATTGCATGTCTGTTCTTTTCATAAAGCACATATGGATCCACCGGAGTCATTGCATGTGTGTTATTTTCACAAACCACATATGGATCCACCAGTGTCATTGCATGTGTGTTCTTTTCACAAACCACATGTGGATCCACTAGAGTTCATTGCATGTGTGTTCTTCTCATAAACCACATATTGATTGACCATAGTTATTGCATGTGTGTTCTTCTCATAAACCACATATGGATCCACCAGAGTCATTTTATGGGTATTCTCTTCATAAGCCTCATATGGATCCACAACTAGAGTCATTGGATGTGTGTTCTTTTCATAAAACACATATGGATCCACCGGAGTCATTGCATGTGTGTTATTTTCACAACCACATATGGATCCACCAGTGTCATTGCATGTGTGTTCTTTTCACAAACCACATCTGGATCCACTAGAGTTCATTGCATGTGTGTTCTTCACATAAACCACATATTGATCGACCATAGTCATTGCATGTGTGTTCTTCTCATAAACCACATATGGATCCACCAGAGTCATTTTATGGGTATTCTCTTCATAAGCGACATATGGATCCACAACTAGAGTCATTGGATGCGTGTTCTTTTCATAAAACACATATGGATCCACCAGAGTCATTGCATGTCTGTTCTTTTCATAAAGCACATATGGATCCACCAGAGTCATTGCATCTGTGTTCTTTTCACAAACCACATATGGATCCACCAGTGTCATTGAATGTGTGTTCTTTTCACAAACCATATATGGATCCACCAGAGTTCATTGCATGTGTGTTCTTCCACATATGGATCCACCAGTCATTTCATGTGTTTTCTTCTCAGAAACCACATATGGATCCCTAGAGTCATTGCATGTGTGTTCTTTTCATAAACCACATACGGATCCACAACTAGGGTCACTTCATGTGTGTTATTCTCATAAACCACATATGGATCCACCAGAGTCATTGCATGTGTCTTCTTTTAATTAACCATAGCTAGAGTCATTGCATGTTTGTTCTTTTCATAAAGCACATATGGATCCACTGGAGTCATTGCATGTGTGTTATTTTCACAAACCACATATGGATCCACCAGTGTCATTGCATGTGTGTTCTTTTCACAAACCACATGTGGATCCACTAGAGTTCATTGCATGTGTGTTCTTCTCATAAACCACATATTGATCAACCATAGTCATTGCATGTGTGTTCTTCTCATAAACCACATATGGATCCACCAGAGTCATTTTATGGGTATTCTCTTCATAAACCACATATGGATGCACAACTAGAGTCATTGGATGTGTGTTCTTTCATAAAACACATATGGATCCACCAGAGTCATTGCATGTGTGTTCTCTTCATAAACGACATACGGATCCACAACTTGAGTCACTTCATGTGTGTTCTTCTCATAAACCACATATGGATCCACTAGAGTCATTGCATGTGTGTTCTTTTCCTAAAACACATATGGATCCACCATAGTCATTGCATGTGTGTTCTTCTCATAAACCACATATGGATCCACCAGTGTCATTGCATGTGTGTTCTTTTCATAGACCACATATGGATCTACCAGAGTCATTGCATGTGTATTCTTTTCAAAAACCACATATGGAACCACAGCTAGAGTCATTGCATGTCCGTTATTTTCATAAACCGCATATGGATCCACCAGAGTCATTGCATGTGTCTTCTTTTAATTAACCATAGCTAGAGTCATTGCATGTTTGTTCTTTTCATAAAGCACATATGGATCCACCGGAGTCATTGCATGTGTGTTATTTTCACAAACCACATATGGATCCACCAGTGTCATTACATGTGTGTTCTTTTCACAAACCACATATGGATCCACTAGAGTTCATTGCATGTGTGTTCTTCTCATAAACCACATATTGATCGACCATAGTCATTGCATGTGTGTTCTTCTCATAAACCACATATGGATCCACCAGAGTCATTTTATGGGTATTCTCTTCATAAACCACATATGGATCCACAACTAGAGTCATTGGATGTGTGTTCTTTTCATAAAACTCATATGGATCCACCAGAGTCATTGCATGTGTGTCTCTTCCTAAACCACATACGGATCCACAACTTGAGTCACTTCATGTGTGTTCTTCTCATAAACCACATATGGATCCACTAGAGTCATTGCATGTGTGTTCTTTTCCTAAAACACATATGGATCCACCATAGTCATTGCATGTGTGTTCTTCTCATAAACCACATATGGATCCACCAGTGTCATTGCATGTGTGTTATTTTCATAGACCACATATGGATCTACCAGAGTCATTGGATGTGTATTCTTTTCACAAACCACATATGGAACCACAGCTAGAGTCATTGCATGTCTGTTATTTTCATAAACCACATATGGATCCACTAGAGTCATTGCATGTGTCTTCTTTTAATTAACCATAGCTAGAGTCATTGCATGTCTGTTCTTTTCATAAAGCACATATGGATCCACCGGAGTCATTGCATGTGTGTTATTTTCACAAACCACATATGGATCCACTAGTGTCATTGCATGTGTGTTCTTTTCACAAACCACATATGGATCCACTAGAGTTCATTGCATGTGTGTTCTTCTCATAAACCACATATTGATCAACCATAGTCATTGCATGTGTGTTCTTCTCATAAACCACATATGGATCCACCAGTGTCATTTTATGGGTATTCTCTTCATAAGCGACATATGGATCCACAACTAGAGTCATTGGATGTGTGTTCTTTTCATAAAACACATATGGATCCACCAGAGTCATTACATGTATGTTCTTTTTATAAACCACATATGGATCCACCAGAGTCATTGCATCTGTGTTCTTTTCACAAACCACATATGGATCCACCAGTGTCATTGCATGTGTGTTCTTTTCACAAACCACATATGGATCCACCAAAGTTCATTGCATGTGTGTTCTTCCACATATGGATCCACCATAGTCATTTCATGTGTTTTTTTCTCAGAAACCACATATGGATCCACCAGAGTCATTGCATGTGTGTTCTTTTCATAAACCACATACGGATCCACAACTAGGGTCACTTCATGTGTGTTATTCTCATAAACCACATATGGATCCACCAGAGTCATTGCATGTGTCTTCTTTTAATTAACCATAGCTAGAGTCATTGCATGTCTGTTCTTTTCATAAAGCACATATGGATCCACCGGAGTCATTGCATGTGTGTTATTTTCACAACCAGATATGGATCCACTAGTGTCATTGCATGTGTTATCTTTTCACAAACCACATATGGATCCACTAGAGTTCATTGCATGTGTGTTCTTCTCATAAACCACATATTGATCGACCATAGTCATTGCATGTGTGTTCTTCTCATAAACCACCTATGGATCCACCAGAGTCATTTTATGGGTATTCTCTTCTTAAACCACATATGGATCCACAACTAGAGTCATTGGATGTGTGTTCTTTTCATAAAACACATATGGATCCACCACAGTCATTACATGTGTGTTCTCTTCATAAACCACATACGGATCCACAACTTGAGTCACTTCATGTGTGTTCTTCTCATAAACCACATATGGATCCACTAGAGTCATTGCATGTGTGTTCTTTTCCTAAAACACATATGGATCCACCATAGTCATTGCATGTGTGTTCTTCTCATAAACCACATATGGATCCACCAGTGTCATTGCATGTGTGTTCTTTTCATAGACCACATATGGATCTACCAGAGTCATTGCATGTGTATTCTTTTCACAAACCACATATGGAACCACAGCTAGAGTCATTGCATGTCTGTTATTTTCATAAACCACATATGGATCCACCAGAGTCATTGCATGTGTCTTCTTTTAATTAACCATAGCTAGAGTCATTGCATGTTTGTTCTTTTCATAAAGCACATATGGATCCACCGGAGTCATTGCATGTGTGTTATTTTCACAAACCACATATGGATCCACCAGTGTCATTGCATGTGTGTTCTTTTCACAAACCACATATGGATCCACTAGAGTTCATTGCATGTGTGTTCTTCTCATAAACCACATATTGATCAACCATAGTCATTGCATGTGTGTTCTTCTCATAAACCACATATGGATCCACCAGAGTCATTTTATGGGTATTCTCTTCATAAACCACATATGGATCCACAACTAGAGTCATTGGATGTGTGTTCTTTTCATAAAACACATATGGATCCACCAGAGTCAGTGCATGTGTGTTCTCTTCATAAATCACATACGGATCCACAACTTGAGTCACTTCATGTGTGTTCTTCTCATAAACCACATATGGATCCACTAGAGTCATTGCATGTGTGTTCTTTTCCTAAAACACATATGGATCCACCATAGTCATTGCATGTGTGTTCTTCTCATAAACCACAAATGGATCCACCAGTGTCATTGCATGTGTGTTCTTTTCATATACCACATATGGATCTACCAGAGTCATTGCATGTGTATTCTTTTCACAAACCACATATGCAACCACAGCTAGAGTCATTGCATGTCTGTTATTTTCATAAACCACATATGGATCCACCAGAGTCATTGCATGTGTCTTCTTTTAATTAACCATATCTAGAGTCATTGCATGTCTGTTCTTTTCATAAAGCACATATGGATCCACCGGAGTCATTGCATGTGTGTTATTTTCACAAACCACATATGGATCCACCAGTGTCATTGCATGTGTGTTCTTTTCACAAACCACATGTGGATCCACTAGAGTTCATTGCATGTGTGTTCTTCTCATAAACCACATATTGATTGACCATAGTTATTGCATGTGTGTTCTTCTCATAAACCACATATGGATCCACCAGAGTCATTTTATGGGTATTCTCTTCATAAGCCTCATATGGATCCACAACTAGAGTCATTGGATGTGTGTTCTTTTCATAAAACACATATGGATCCACCGGAGTCATTGCATGTGTGTTATTTTCACAACCACATATGGATCCACCAGTGTCATTGCATGTGTGTTCTTTTCACAAACCACATCTGGATCCACTAGAGTTCATTGCATGTGTGTTCTTCACATAAACCACATATTGATCGACCATAGTCATTGCATGTGTGTTCTTCTCATAAACCACATATGGATCCACCAGAGTCATTTTATGGGTATTCTCTTCATAAGCGACATATGGATCCACAACTAGAGTCATTGGATGTGTGTTCTTTTCATAAAACACATATGGATCCACCAGAGTCATTGCATGTCTGTTCTTTTCATAAAGCACATATGGATCCACCAGAGTCATTGCATCTGTGTTCTTTTCACAAACCACATATGGATCCACCAGTGTCATTGCATGTGTGTTCTTTTCACAAACCATATATGGATCCACCAGAGTTCATTGCATGTGTGTTCTTCCACATATGGATCCACCAGTCATTTCATGTGTTTTCTTCTCAGAAACCACATATGGATCCCAAGAGTCATTGCATGTGTGTTCTTTTCATAAACCACATACGGATCCACAACTAGGGTCACTTCATGTGTGTTATTCTCATAAACCACATATGGATCCACCAGAGTCATTGCATGTGTCTTCTTTTAATTAACCATAGCTAGAGTCATTGCATGTCTGTTCTTTTCATAAAGCACATATGGATCCACCGGAGTCATTGCATGTGTGTTATTTTCACAACCACATATGGATCCACCAGTGTCATTGCATGTGTGTTCTTTTCACAAACCACATATGGATCCACTAGAGTTCATTGCATGTGTGTTCTTTTCACAAACCACATATGGATCCACCAGAGTCATTTTATGGGTATTCTCTTCATAAACCACATATGGATCCACAACTAGAGTCATTGGATGTGTGTTCTTTTCATAAAACACATATGGATCCACCAGAGTCATTGCATGTGTGTTCTCTTCATAAACCACATACGGATCCACAACTTGAGTCACTTCATGTGTGTTCTTCTCATAAACCACATATGGATCCACTAGAGTCATTGCATGTGTGTTCTTTTCCTAAAACACATATGGATCCACCATAGTCATTGCATGTGTGTTCTTCTCATAAACCACATATGGATCCACCAGTGTCATTGCATGTGTGTACTTTTCATAGACCACATATGGATCTACCAGAGTCATTGCATGTGTATTCTTTTCACAAACCACATATGCAACCACAGCTAGAGTCATTACATGTCTGTTATTTTCATAAACCACATATGGATCCACCAGAGTCATTGCATGTGTCTTCTTTTAATTAACCATAGCTAGAGTCATTACATGTCTGTTCTTTTCATAAAGCACATATGGATCCACCGTAGTCATTGCATGTGTGTTATTTTCACAAACCACATATGGATCCACCAGTGTCATTGCATGTGTGTTCTTTTCACACCACATGTGGATCCATTAGAGTTCATTGCATGTGTGTTCTTCTCATAAACCACATATTGATCGACCATAGTTATTGCATGTGTGTTCTTCTCATAAACCACATATGGATCCACCAGAGTCATTTTATGGGTATTCTCTTCATAAGCCTCATATGGATCCACAACTAGAGTCATTGGATGTGTGTTCTTTTCATAAAACACATATGGATCGACCAGAGTCATTGCATGTATGTTCTTTTCATAAACCACATATGGATCCACGAGAGTCATTGCATCTGTGTTCTTTTCACAAACCACATATGGATCCACCAGTGTCATTGCATGTGTGTTCTTTTCACAAACCACATATGGATCCACTAGAGTTCATTGCACGTGTGTTCTTCCACATATGGATCCACCATAGTCATTGCATGTGTTTTCTTCTCATAAACTACATATGGATCCACGAGAGTCATTGCATGTGTGTTCTCTTCATAAACCACATATGGATCCACAACTAGAGTCACTTCATGTGTGTTCTTCTCATAAACCACATATGGATCCACTAGAGTCATTGCATATGTGTTCTTTTCATAGACCACATATGTATCCACAACTAGAGTCATTGCATGTGTGTTCTTTTCACAAACCACATATGGATCCACCAGAGTTCATTACATGTGTGTTCTTCTCATAAACCACATATGGATCCACCATAGTCATTGCGTGTGTGTTCTTCTCATAAACCACATATAGATCCACTAGTGTTATTGCATGTGTGTTCTTTTCACAAACCACATATGGATCCACCAGAGTTTATTGCATGTGTGTTGTTCTCATGAACCACATATGGATCCACCATAGTCATTGCATGTGTGTTCTTCTCATAAACCACATATGGATCCACCAATGTCATTGCATGTGTGTTCTTTTCACAAACAACATATGGATCCACAACTAGAGTCATTGGATGTGTGTTCTTTTCATAAAACCACAGCTAGAGTCATTGCATGTGTGTTCTTTTGACAAACCACATATGGATCCACCAACGTCATTGAATGTGTGTTGTTTTCACAAACCACATATGGATCCACTAGTGTCATTGAATGTGTGTTCTTTTGACAAACCACATATGGAACCACCAGAGTCATTGCATATGTGTTCTTTTCCTAAAACAAATATGGATCCACCAGAGTCATTGCATGTGTTTTTCTCACAAACCTCATATGGATCCACCAGTGTCATTGCATGTGTGTTCTTTTCATTAACCACATATGGATATACCAGAGTCATTACATGTGTGGTCTTTCACAAACCATATATGGCACCACGGTTAGAGTCATTACATGTCTATTCTTTTCACAAACCACTTATGGATCCATCAGAGTCGTTGCATGTGTGTTCTTTTCATAGACCACATATGGATCTAGCAGAGTCATTGCATGTGTATTCTTTTCACAAACCACATATGGAACCACAACTAGAGTCATTGCATGTCTGTTATTTTCATAAACCACATATGGATCCACCAGAGTCATTGCATGTGTCTTCTTTTAATTAACCATAGCTAGAGTCATTGCATGTCTATTCTTTTCAGAAAGCACATATGGATCCACCGTAGTCATTGCATGTGTGTTATTTTCACAAACCACATATGGATCCACCAGTGTCATTGCATGTGTGTTCTTTTCACAAACCACATATGGATCCACTAGAGTTCATTGCATGTGTGTTCTTCTCATAAACCACATATTGATCAACCATAGTCATTGCATGTGTGTTCTTCTCATAAACCACATATGGATCCACCACAGTCATTTTATGGGTATTCTCTTCATAAGCCACATATGGATCCACAACTAGAGTCACTGGATGTGTGTTCTTTTCATAA
This sequence comes from Avena eriantha, assembly GCA_910589775.1. Taxonomy (NCBI): domain Eukaryota; kingdom Viridiplantae; phylum Streptophyta; class Magnoliopsida; order Poales; family Poaceae; genus Avena; species Avena eriantha. Next base: position 336,357,687 of record OU342744.1, read on the forward strand.
AACACATATGGATCTACCAGAGTCATTGCATGTATGTTCTTTTCATAAACCACATATGGATCCACCAGAGTCATTGCATCTGTGTTCTTTTCACAAACCACATATGGATCCACCAGTGTCATTGCATGTGTGTTCTTTTCACAAACCACATATGGAACCACAGCTAGAGTCCTTGCATGTCTGTTATTTTCACAAACCACATATGGATCCACCAGAGTGATTGCATGTGTGTTCTTCTCATTAACCATAGATAGACTCATTGCATGTCTGTTCTTTTCATAAACCACATATGGATCCACCAGAGTCATTGCATCTGTGTTCTATTCACAAACCACATATGGATCCATCGGTGTCATTGCATGTGTGTTCTTTTCACAAACCACATATGGATCCACTAGATTTCATTACATGTGTGTTCTTCTCATAAACCGATATGGATCCACCATAGTCATTGCATGTGTGTTCTTCTGATAAAGCACATATGGATCCACCAGAGTCATTGCACGTGTGATATTTTCATAAACCACATAAGGATCCACATATGGATGTGTGTTCCTTTCATAAAACACATATGGATCCACCAGAGTCATTGCATGTCTATTATTTTCATAAACCACATATGGATCCACCAGAGTCATTGCATGTGCGTTCTTTTCACAAACCACATATGGATCCACCAGTGTCATTGCATGTGTGTTCTTTTCACAAACCACATATGGATCCACCAGAGTCAGTGCATGTGTGTTCTTCTCATTAACCACAGATAGACTCATTGCATGTCTGTTCTTTTCATAAACCACATATGGATCCACTAGAGTCATTGCATGTGTGTTGTATTCACAAACCACATATGGATCCATCAGTGTCATTGCATGTGTGTTCTTTTCACAAACCACATATGGATCCACTAGATTTCATTGGATGTGTGTTCTTCTCATAAACCAATATGGATCCACCGTAGTCATTGCATGTGTGTTCTTCTCATAAAGCACATATGGATCCACCTGAGTCATTGCATGTGTGATCTTTTCATAAACCACATATGGATCCACAACTAGAGTCATTGGATGTGTGTTCCTTTCATAAAACGCATATGGATCCACCAGAGTCATTGCATGTCTATTATTTTCATAAACCACATATGGATCCACCAGAGTCATTGCATGTGTGTTCTTTTCACAAACCACATATGGATCCACCAGTGTCATTGCATGTGTGTTCTTTTCACAAACCACATATGGATCCACCAGAGTTCATTGCATGTGTGTTCTTCTCATAAACCACATATGGATCCACCATATTCATTGCATGTGTGTTCTTCTCATAAACCACATATGGATACACCAGAGTCATTGCATATGTGTTCTTTTCATAAACCACATATGGATCCAGAACTACACTCATTGTGATGCAGCCCGTCCTACAGACGGTTCTACATCTACACCACCAAGCCCCCCCAAGTGGACCCATGACTCTTGCTCGAGTCAAGCTTCTCCAAGCTAAGGTGAATTCGCTCTTGTACTCATGTGACTTCGACACACCCCTGGATGGCTTGCTACTTCATGCCCCGACACTATGCATCATCAGGTACGAATACACAAGCCAGAGGAGCGACACGACAGCCAACAGCTGCCAGGAGACCCCGGTACTACCGGCCCCTAGAAGCGGTACTACCGCCCCGGGCAGAGAGATGGACCCGAAGCCCCATATCCCACCGGTACTACCGCACTCAGCAAGCGGTCCTACCGCGCGCACGTGAAGACTCATGCCAAAGCTTCTGCCGCTCCGGTACTACCGCACCATTCCAGTGGTACTACCGCATCTGACCGGTACTACCGCTCAACCGACCGGTACTACCGGACACCCTAGGGCATGTGCGCCCAGCTCAGCACTTTGGCCTTGTAACGCCCCCTTTTGATACCTTAGTTGCCTAAACTACCCCTGAACTTGTGGTTGGCCTATATATAGGCCCCCACCCCTAATGTAAACCCTAGGCACAATATTGGAATTAGTGGAAACCCCTTGTGGATCTATCTAATTCTTGCCTCATGCTCCTTGACTAAGGAGCACCAATATCCCCAAACCTCGTTGGAGTTTACATCGTGCCTCCACGTTGTACAAGGCCTTGGCATCGGTGTCCGTTTGCCAAGACGTCAAGATCTCACCGAGTATCCCATCTCGCCGTGCCGGTTCGAGAGAGAGTCCTCCGCCCGACGCCGATCCTAGGGATTACGCTAGACCGGTCACCGCTGGCGTGAGCTATTGGTGTCTATCGTGGTTTTCCGTGTGTGTGTTCATCGTGTTCTTCATGCGTGTGTTTGTCGTGTTCATCCTCCCCTCCTTCCCCCGCACTCCACCCTAGATTTGAAAGGGAATCGTGAAAGATCGGGCCACCCTAGAGGTTTGCCCTCAACATATTGGTATCAAGAGCTTCGTTTCTCACGAATTCCCCCACAAAATTTTCTTCTATCCACCAAAAATTCGAAAATCCCCAAAAAAGAGCCCCAAATTTTCCTTCAGATCGATCTCTGGATTTGGTGTGTTTTTCGTGGTTTCGGTCCATGATCTGTTGCTTGGGTTATCGATCTACCTTCTTTGTGTGTTCCTAGCCCCAATTTTGTTCAGTTTTCCACCAATTTGAGGATTTTTGATCCATTTGTGCGTTCAATTTTGAGATCCACGCGCCAAGGAATCTGCGAAGTGTTACTACCGCCAAAACGAGTGGTACTACCGGCTGATAACAACGGTACTACCGGTCACCGGTACTACCAGACTTTTTGAGCGGTACTACCGCACCTGTCAGACAAGAAATTTTTCAACCCCCATTCATGTCTGCTAATTTCGTATTGGCTTGTTCGTGTTTCACGTGCGTGTCGCCCAACTAACTTCAAGCTTCTGCAACAATTTTCACATCCCACGCTCATCGACACCGCGACACCGAACAAAATTGCCCTACACCGGTAGAAAGTCGTCAATACCGAAGGTATAACTTGCTCCACCTTGGTAACCCTTCTTCCTTGTGTGTATCTATCCTATGAGAGCAGCTCATTTTGTGTTTGCCTAAGAATTGTGCACTTGTCCTTGGAAAGTGAGAGTGTGAGAGCAAATATAAGAGTTAACATAGTAGTATAGAAAGGGAGAAAAAGAATCAAAAAAAGAGAAAAATAAAAAGCAAAAGAAACATAGAAAGATACAAAGTCTCCCAATACAAAGAGAGTCTCAAGCTTGTAAGCAAAGAGAGAAAAAGAGCGCAACCGAGGCAAGTGCACAAATCCGTTGCTTATTTCTCTTTTGGCGAACGAGTTGTGGTCTCTCCTTGTGTTGGCACGACACCGAGCGTAGTCTTCGTTAGGACCTTTTGTGCTCTTTTTCATAGTCGTGCTAACCACATCCGTCTCCACGTGTGCGTATCTTTGTGTTGTGTAGGTCGTTTCCTTTTTGCTTTGATCTTTTGGTTCTCTACCACGTTTGACAATAACCTTTTCTTGGGATCGTTTTGTTTGGTTTTCCACAACCCTAACCTTCCACCCACAGCTTTGAGAGTTAGTTCTTTCTTTAGTGTGAGTTTTCTTTGCGTTTCCACTTTGCACGCTCATAGCTCTCACTTGTGGTTTCTAGTTTGTGCAATACCCAAGGTGAGGAACAAGGCTAACACCACCATATTCCACTTCAATATATAATACTTGTGTGTTTTGCATGATGGATAGGCATGGTGAGTCGAGCCAACCAGCTTACCAACAAGAGGAACAAGGACCATACATGACACGCGAATGTCACTTCATCATTCGACAAGAGTTCCGTGAACGTTGCCAAGCCCTTGAGACACGACAAGATGAACAATTTGGCGAGACGCAAGCTGAGTTCAAGAACATCGACAACCCCTTAGATGGCCTCGAAAGGCAAATGCAAGCAATGCATCATAACTTCGGCCACCAAAATGAAGTGCTCCAATGCTCCGTCGCCGAAACAAATGACAATCTTTGACGCCTCATCGATGGAATGACAAGGCCACGTTCATGCGCATCAAGCTCTTCAAGTTTTTCGCGACGTCATGCTCCTCCTCAACAAGATCTACCTCCAAGTGCAACAAGACGGACGCCCCCGTGGTTGAAGATGGAACCTCTTCGAACTATGTACCTTCGCCACGGCACGCCGCAACATCAAGCTATGATGGTGATTTCTCTTCAAGGCCACGAGCAAGGCAAGAAGCATACCGTCATCATGCAAGGGCACTATTGATCCAACATGAGCAACCACAAGAAAACCGCAAGTGCAACCGCAAGTCTACCAACATCGGCCCCGAGACATACTTGACACAACAAGTGATGACTCCAATTGGGAGAATCAAGCTCGTCATCGATGTGAAGCTCTCCAAGATCTCCCTCCTTGTCATCATCGTCATGAACGTCAACAACGACACCATGGTCATCACGAGGCGCGTCCCCCATCACACCAAAATATGGAGCGTCAAGTGGTACAAGTTGAGCAACACCCACCATGTCAAGAGGCTCACGACCATGATCTTCGTCGTGAGGCCCATGTGCCTAATCACCATAATCAACCAAGGAACAAGCCTCCTCTTCGTCATCAACCTTGTCATGAGGCTCCACATCCTCAACACCCTCATGAGGCCCAAGTGCCTCAACATTACCAACAACCGCACCAAGAGCAAGAGCAAGCTCCACAACATCAATATCAAGAGCAAGCTCCGCATCAAGGTCACGAGAACCAAGTTCCACCTCCTCAACTACAAGATCATCAACAAGGTCACCAAGCTCGTCACAATGACTGCAACAATGAAGAAACTTTTGGCAAGCTAAAGTTCACAATGCCCAAGTTCACCGGATCCAATGACCCCGAAGAATACCTCTCGTGGGCACTGAAAGTTGACAAGATCTTCCGCATGCACAACTATAGCAACGAGAAGATGGTCGCCATGGCTTCGCTTGAGTTTGATGATTACACCAACCTTTGGTGGTAACAAGTTCAAGTTGCTCATGATGCAAGAAAAGAACCGCCAATCACAACTTGGCATGACATGAAGGCTCACATGAGAACCTGGTTCGTCCCCGCGCACTACACGCGTGACCTCTTCAACAACCTTCAAGCGCTTCGTCAAGGGACAAAGACCGTGGATGAGTACTTCAAGGAAATGGAACTCAACTTGATTCACGCCACCATTGACGAGCATGTGGAGCAAACAATGGCACGTTTCCTTATTGGCTTGAATCGCCCAATCAAGCGCATCGTCGAGTTCCAAACATACAACACCATGGTTGAGCTTGTGCACATCGCAACAAAGGCTGAACGTCAAGTGCAAGAGGATATCAAGTACAACAAGCCCAAGAAGTACTTCACCTACAAGCAAGCTTCAACCGCTACACCAACAACTTTCAATGGAAGCTCCTCAAGTACCTCCAAGCCTTCCTTTAAACCCACAGTTCCTCAAGGAAAACTGCCCCCAAATGCCAAGCAAGCAAAGAGTGATACACCATTCAACGGTGAATGCTACAAGTGTGGAGGTAAAGGACACAAGTTGGCCGAATGTGGAAACAAAAAAGTCTTGTTCATCCATGACAATGGTGATGAAGAGTACTTGAGTGAAGATGAATTTGATGCCCGAGTCAAGGAAGCAATGGCAAGACAACGAGTGGAAGATGATCAAGAACTCCTCATGTGTGAACATGACACATGTCCATCGCTTGTCATCACAAGGATCTTGACCACTCAAGCACAAGAGCATGAAGACCAACGCTCCAATATCTTCCAAACACGAGCTGACATCAATGGCAAATCTATCAAAGTGATCATCGATGGTGGGAGTTTCCACAACCTTGCTAGAACCGAGTTGTGTGAGAAGCTCAACCTCACCCTCCATCCACACAAGCACCCCTACCACATGCAATGGCTAAGTGACCAAGGGTCCGTGAAGATCAAGCATACCGTATTGGTCTCCTTTGCCATTGGTCCTTACAAAGATACGGTGGAGTGTGATGTGGTTCCTATGATAGTTTGCCACATGCTTCTTGGTCGACCATGGAAATTTGAAAAGGCTCCTCAACATGATGGTCGCACCAATGTATACACCTTCAAATGGCTCAACAAAACATGTGTTTTGCAATCGATGACTCCTAGCCAAATAATTGCGGACAATGCAAAGGCTTTAGTGAGGGCGCAAAGCACAACACCTACTTGTGAGAAGATCGGTGAGAGAGAGAACCACCTCATAGTGAGTGAGAGCCACAAGCCAAACTCGAGTGAAAAAACTAAGAGTGTTCTCCTTGCCACACAAATTGAGATGAGAGATGTTCATAACAACCCATCCATCTTGCACTATGTCCTCCTTTGCAAGGGACTAGAGCAAGGAACTAATGAATTAACCAATGTTGCTCCATTTTTGATGATTGTTTTGCAGGAATTCAAGGACGTGTTTCCCGAAGAGCTTCCACATGGACTACCTCCTCTTCACGGCATCGAACATCGCATTGACCTCATCCCCGGTGCACCACTTCCCAACCGCACCGCTTACCGCACGAACACGGAGGAGACAAAAGAGATTGAACGTCAAATCAACCAACTTGTCTCCAAAAGTTTGATCCAAGTTAGCACTAGTCCAAGTGTCGTACCCGTGATACTTGTTCCAAAAACAGATGATACGTTACGGTTATGCATGGACTGCCATCCAATCAATGCTATCACCATGCGATATCGACATCCCATACCACGTCTCGATGACATGCTTGATGAGTTGTGTGGAGCCACTATTTTTTCGAAATTGATCTTCGTAGTGGTTACCATCAAATACACATGGCTGAAGGTAATGAGTGGAAAACCGCCTTCAAGACCAAACTTGGTCTCTATAAATGGTAGGTTATGCCCTTTGGCTTATCTAATGCCCCATCGATCTTCATGCGCCTCATGAATCATATCTTGCATTCTCTCAATGGAAAAAGTGTTGTTGTCTATTTCGATGATATTCTTGTTTATAGCAAATCACTTGAGGACCATATTACACATGTCAAGGAAGTTTTGCAAATCCTTCGACATGAAAAGCTTTATGCTAATCTTTCCAAGTGAACTTTTGCTAAAGACAAGTTGATTTTTCTTGGATTTGTCGTTTCTTCGAAGGGAATTGAAGTTGATGTTTCCAAGGTAAAGGACATACGAGATTGGCCCATCCCAACAAATTTGAGTGAACTCCGAAGTTTTCATGCGTTGGCCGGTTTCTATCGTCGCTTTGTGAAAGACTTTTCGACCATTGCTTGTCCTCTCAACGAGTTGACGAAAAAGAATGTCACTTTCGTGTGGGGCAAAGCACAACAAAAAGCTTTTGATGAACTTAAAAAGAGGCTCACCGAAGCACCTCTCCTTCCATTACCGGATTTCACAAAAACTTTTGAGGTAGAGTGTGATGCTAGTGGTATTGGCATTGGAGGAGTCCTTATGCAAAACGGACGTCCTATAGCCTACGATAGCAAGAAACTCGATGGTGCTCGACTTAATTATCCAATTTATGACAAAGAGCTTTTTGCCTTAGTTCGTGTCCTTCAAGTTTAGAAACACTATCTATGGCCCAAAGAATTTATCATACATTCCGACCACGAGTCGTTGAAATACCTCAAACAGCAAGGAAACTTGAGTAAGAGACACGCTAAGTGGGTTGAATTTATGGAGTCTTTTCCGTACATTGTCAAGTATAAGAAGGGCAAAGATAATGTAGTTGCGGACGCTTTGTCTCGCAAACACACAAGCATTCTTACAAGACTTGAAATCAACATGTTGGGTCTTGAGGAAATAAAATCTTTGAATGCTTCCGACCCGTTCTCGAGCCAATTTTCGCAAAGTGCTCCAATAACGGAGTTGATGATTTCTATTTGCATAAGGGCTTTCTGTTTAAACAAAACAATCTATGCTTTCCGAAGTCGCCGCTTCAACTTTTTCTTCTCCAAGAATCTCATGATGGAGGCCTCATGGGTCACTTTGGCCGCGACAAGACATTGTACATGCTCTCCAATCACTACTTTTGGCCCAGGATGAAGCGTGACGTGGAGCACTACGTTCAACGATGCACGACATGTGTTCAAGCTAAGTCGCAAGCTAACCCTTATGGTCTTTATATGCCATTGCCTATTCCTCATACACCTTGGTCCGACATTAGCATGGATTTTGTGTTAGGATTGCCTAGATCTAAGCATGGTCACGACTCTATATATTTTGTCGTGGATCGCTTTTAAAAAATGGCACATTTCATACCGTGCCATAAGACCGACGATGCTTCACATGTTGCAAATCTGTTTTTTAGGGAAATCGTCCGTCTTCATGGTGTGCCACGAACAATCGTCTCCGACCGCGACGTCAAATTCATGAGCTACTTATGGAAGATCCTCATGGCCAAGCTCGACGTCAAGCTACTCTTTTCATCCGTATCGCATCCTCAAACCGATGGCCAAATCGAAGTTGTCAACCGAAGCATTGGAACTCTCCTTAGTGTGTTGATCAAGAAAAACCTCAAGGATTGGGAGGAATGCATTCCCCATGCCGAGTTCACCTACAACCGTGCCAAGAACTCAACAACTAAGATGAGTCCATTCATGATCGTCTATGGTTTCGAGCCCCTCACCGCGCTCGACATCCTACCACTACCTCTTCATGAGCGCACAAACATGGATGTTGACAAGCGCGCACAAGCTATGAAGAAGCTTCACAAATAAACAAGAGCTACAATCGAGCAACAAGTCCTTCGCCAAGCTTCACGGTTAAACAAGGACAAGAAGGAGATGATCTTCCAAGAAGGTGATCTTGTGTGGATACACTTGAGCAAGGACCGCTTTCCCAAGGAACGAGATTCCAAGCTCAAACCAAGAGGAGATGGCCCCTTCAAGGTCCTCAAGAGAATCAACAACAATGCCTACATCATCGACATACCGACCTCCAAGTACCTTCCAAGCAATACATTCAATGTCAAGGACCTTTCACCCTACCATGGAGATGCTCAAGATGATAACCATGAAGAGTCGAGGATGACTCTTTCCCAAGGGGGGAGCTGATGTAGCCCGTCCTACGGATGCTCCTACATGTACACAACCAAGTCCCCCAAGTGGACCCATGAATCGTGCTCGAGTCAAGCTTCTCCAAGCTAAGGTGAATTCGCTCTTGTACTCATGTGACTTCGACACACCCCTGGATGGCTTGCTACTTCATGCCCCGACACTATGCATCATCAGGTACGAAGACACGAGCCAGAGAAGCGCCACGGCAGCCAACAGCTGCCAGGAGACCCCGGTACTACCGGCCCCTGGAAGCGGTACTACCGCCCCGGGCAGAGAGATGGACCTGAAGCCCCAAATCCCACCGGTACTACTGCACTCAACAAGCGGTACTACTGCACTCAACAAGCGGTACTACCGCGCACACCTGAAGACTCACGCCAAAGCTTCTACCCGCTACGGTACTACCGCACCATTCAAGCGGTACTACCGGACACCCTAGGGCCTGCGCGCTCCATCTCGGCCCTTTGGCCTTGTAATGCCCCGTTTTGATACCTTAGTTTCCTAAACTCACCCAGAACTTGTGGCTGGCCTATGTATAGACCCCCACCCCTATTGTAAACCCTAGGCATTATATTGGAATTAGTGGAAACCCCTTGTGGATCTATCTAATTCTTGCCTTATGCTCCTTGACTAAGGAGCACCAATATACCCAAACCTCGTTGGAGTTTGCATCGTGCCTCCGCATTGTACAAGGCCTTGCCATCGGTGTCCCTTTGCCAAGACGTCAAGATCTCACCGAGTCTCCCATCTCGTCATGCCAGTTCGAGAGAGAGTCCTCTGCCCGACGACGATCCTAGGGATTGCGCTGGACCGGTCACCGTCGGCGTGAGATATTGGTGTCTATCGTGGTTTTGTGTGTGTGTTCATCGCGTTCTTCGTGCGTGTGTTCGTCGTGTTCATCCTCCCCTCCTTCCCCCGCACTCCACCCTCGATTTGAAAGGTAATCATGAAAGATCAGGCGACCCTTCAGGTTTTCCCTCAACACATTGGATGTGTGTTCTTTTCATAAACCACATATGGATCCACCAGAGTCATTGCATGTCTGTTCTTTTCATCAACCACAAATGGATCCACCAGAGTCATTGCATGTGTGTTCTTTTCACAATCCACATATGGGTCCACCAATGTCATTGCATGTGTGTTGTTTTCACAGACCACATATGGATCCACAACTAGAGTCATCGGATGCGTGTTCTTTTCGTAAACCACATATGGATCCACAACTAGAGTCATTGGATGTGTGTTCTTTTCATAAACCACATATGGATCCTCCAGAGTCATTGCATGTGTGTTCTTTTCACAAACCACATATGGATCCACAAGTGTCATTGCATGTGTGTTCTTTTCACAAACCACATATGGATCCACCAGAGTTCATTGGATGTGTGTTCTTCCCATGAACTACATATGGATCCGCCATAGTCATTGCATGTGTGTTCTTGTCATAAACCACATATGGATCCTCCAAAGCCATTGCATGTGTGTTCTTTTCATAAACCACATATGGCTCCAAAACTAGAGTCATTCCATGTGTGTTCTTCTCTAAACCACATAAGGATCCACTAGTGTCATTGCATGTGTGTTCTTTTCATAGACCACATATGGATCCACAACTAGAGTTATTGCATGTGTGTTCTTTTCAGAAACCACATATGGATCCATCAGAGTTCATTGCATGTGTGTTCTTCTCATAAACCACATATGCATCCACCATAGTCATTGCATGTGTGTTCTTCTCATAAACCACATATGGATCCACCAGTGTCATTGCATGTGTGTTCTTTTCACAAACCACATATGGATCCACAACTAGAGTCATTGGATGTGTGTTATTTTCATAAAACCACAGCTAGAGTCATTGCATGTGTGTTCTTTTCACAAACCACATATGGATCCACCAGTGTCATTGAATGTCCGTTCTTTTCACAAACCACATATGGATCCTCCAGAGTCATTGAATGTGTATTCTTTTCCTAAAACACATATGTATCCACCAGAGCCATTGCATGTGTGTTTTTTTCACAAACCTCATATGGATCCACCAGTGTCATTGCATGTGTGTTCTTTTCATTGACCACATATGGATCCACCAGAGTCATTGCATGTGTGTTCTTTTCACAAACCATATATGGAACCACAGCTAGAGTCATTACATGTTTATTATTTTCACAAACCACTTATGGATCGACCAGAGTCATTGCATGTGTGTTCTTTCTATAGACCACATATGGATCCACCAGAGTCATTGCATGTGTGTTCTTTTCACAAACCACATATGGAACCACAGCTAGAGTCATTGCATGTGTTTTATTTCACAAACCACATATGGATCCACTAGAGTCATTGCATGTGTGTTGTTCTCATTAACCACAGATAGACTCATTGAATGTCTGTTCATTTCATAAACCACATATCAATCCACTAGAGTCATTGCATGCGTGTTCTATTCACAAACCACATATGGATACATCGGTGTCATTGCATGTGTGTTCTTTTCACAATCCACATATGGATCCACTAGAGTTCATTGCATGTGTGTTCTTCTCATAAACCAATATGGATCCAGCATAGTAATTGTATGTGTGTTCTTCTCATAAAGCACATATGGATCCACCAGAGTCATTGCATGTGTTTTCATTTCAAAAACCACATATGGATCCACAACTAGAGTCATTGGATGTGTGTTCCTTTCATAAAACACATATGGATCCACCAGAGTCATTGCATGTCTATGATTTTCATAAACCAAATACAGATCCACTAGAGTCATTGCATGTGTGTTCTTTTCACGAACCACATATGGATCCACTAGTGTCATTGCATGTGTGTTCTTTTCACAAACCACATATGGATATACCAGAGTTCATTGCATGTGTGTTGTTCTCTTAAACCACATATGGATCCAGCATAGTCATTGCATGTGTGTTCTTCTCATAAACCAGATATGGATCCACTAGAGTCATTGCATGTGTTGTTATTTTCATAAACCACATATGGATCAACAACTAGACTCATTGTATGTGTGTTCTTTTAATAAACTACATATGGATCCACCAGAGTCATTGCATGTTTGTTCTTTTCGGAAACCACATATGGATCCACCAGAGTCATCGCATGTTTGTTCTTTTCACAATCCACATATGGGTCCACCAATGTCATTACATGTGTGTTCTTTTCACAAACCACATATGGATCCACAACTAGAGTCATTGCATGTGTGTTCTTTTCGTAAAACACATATGGATCCACAACTAGAGTCATTGGATATGTGTTCTTTTGATAAACCACATATGGATCCTCCAGAGTCATTGCATGTGTGTTCTTTTCACAAACCACATATGGATCCACAAGTGTCATTGCATGTGTGTTCTTTTCACAAACCACATATGGATCCACCAGAGTTCATTGGATGTGTGTTCTTCTCATGAACCACATATGGATCCACCATAGTCATTGCATGTGTGTTCTTCTCATAAACCACATATGGATCCACTAGAGCCATTGCATGTGAGTACTTTTCATAAACCACATCTGGATCCACAACTAGAGTCATTGCATGTGCGTTCTTCTCATAAACCACATATGGATCCACTAGTGTGATTGCATGTATATTCTTTTCATGGACCACATATGGATCCACAATTAGAGTTATTGCATGTGTGTTCTTTTCACAAACCACATATGGATCCACTAGAGTTCATTGCATGTGTGTTCTTCTCATAAACCACATCTGGATCCACTAGTGTCATTGCATGTGTGTTCTTTTCATAGACCACATATGGATCCACAACTAGAGTTATTGCATGTGTGTTCTTTTCACAAACCACATATGGATCCACCAGAGTTCATTGCATGTGTGTTCTTCTCATAAACCACATATGGATCCACCATATTCATTGCATGTGTGTTCTTCTCATAAACCACATATGGATGCACTAGTGTCATTGCATGTCTGTTCTTTTCAGAAACCACATATGGATCCACCAGAGTTCATTGCATGTGTGTTCTTCTCATAAACCACATATGGATCCACGCATGTGTGTTCTTCTCATAAAACAGATATGCATCCACTAGAGTCATTGCATGTGTCTTATTTTCATAAACCACATATGGATCCACAACTAGAGTCATTGGATGTGTGTTCTTTTTATAAACCATAGAGTCATTGCACGTGTGTTCTTTTCACAAACCACATATGGATCCACCAGTGTGATTGAATCTGTGTTCTTTTCACAAACCACATACATATTCACCAGAGTAATTGCATGTGTGTTCTTTTCCTAAACACATATGGATCCACGAGAGTCATTGCATGTGTTTTTTTCACAAACCACATATGGATCCACCAGTGTCATTGCATGTGTGTACTTTTCATAGACCATATATGGATCCACCGGAGTCATTGCATGTGTGTTATTTTCACAAGCCACATATGGAACGAAAACTAGAGTCCTTCCAGAGTCATTGCATGTGTGTTCTTTTCATTATAAGTGCTAGAGTCATTGCATGTGTGTTCTTTTTCATAAACCACATATGGATCCACCAGAGTCATTGCAATGTGTTCTTTTCACAAAGCACATATGGATCCACCAGTGTCATTCCATGTGTGTTCTTTTCACAAACCACATATGGATCCACTAGAGTTCATTCCATGAGTGTTCTTCTCATAAACCACATATGGATCCACCAGAGTCATTACATGTGTATTCTTCTCATAACGCGCATATGGATCCACTAGAGTCATTACATGTGTGTTCTTTTCATAAACCACATATGGATCCACTAGTGTCATTGCATGTGTGTTCTTTTCACAAACCACATATGGATCCACCAGTGTTATTGCATGTGTGTTCTTTTCACAAACCAAATATGGATCCACCAGAGATCATTGCATGTGTGTTCTTATCATAAAACACATATGGATCCACCATAGTCATTGCATGTGTGTTCTTCTCAAAAACCACATATGGATCAACCAGAGTATTACATGTGTATTGTTTTCATAAACCACATTTGAATCCACAACTAGAATTGTAACATCCCAATTTTAGCAACCCTGATTAGTTGTCTAGAATGCCAAAAATCAGGGGAAACAAAAACTTTTTCTTGATCATTGGTGCAGTGTTTGCTTGTGGTCTGTTTGTGCCTGTGCATGTGAGTGTATACCATATGATACCGCTTACCTCACCATCAGTTGACAAAAGCTATTTAACAAGACTGTCTTGGCTTAATTTCCATATTCTCAAATGTTTTGGCATTTCCAAAACATGAGCCAAGATGCTTATGTAACCAAAACTATTTTTGTAGCTTCTATTGACAAAACTATGGAGAGATATATAATATAATCTCCTTATGTTTTATAGAAAGAACCTTCAACTATTCTTATCTCTAGGTTTCCCAAAACCTCCTTTTAAAGCTTTTGAATTGTACTCTTGGTAGAGATACCAAGGACTCTTACCTTAAACTCCAACCTTTCAAAATTGCCCATCCTCACAAATATTCCAACATCACCTTTTTGAATGCCTCCCTTTCTCAACCCTTGTGAATTTTTGAAAATGCATCTGAACCACCTTGTTAACCATCCTAAGGACTACCAATTCACACTCTTTCCCTTGGTTAGATCATCCTCCAACCTACTTGTTCTTGATGGTTTTGCAGGCCAGAAAATAACTTTTCCTGCAAATCTAGTCAACATGCCTACTTTGCCAGAAGCTCACACCACCATCCAACCTTCTATGGACCAACTCTTTGCATGGTTGTGTTCTACTCATATAGTTCTATCAATATCTACTTCACTTGCTCCAGCTGGATCCTTGTGTTTCTTAAACCCACAAGGTTTTTAAGGCTAGTTGATAATCTGCTTTGGCAGGCTTATTTTATTCAATGCTTGAAAGCCTGTCTTGGTGAGCTCAAGCAGGATCAAGCTCAAACCTCTACATAATTGCAATCTACATCACTTGGTCTATCCATCCATATATCCCATGCCCCAAGGGAAGCCCTGAGCTCCAAGATCCAGCAAGGTTTTGGTGGTATGAAAACAATCTTAACCAAGATCCTTAAATCTCTAGTTTTCACCAAAATCAACTTGGACTCTCCAATACCAAAGTTTGCAAATGCTTGCTAAAGCTTGTCTAAATCATCTACCTTGATCATCAAGATGTACCAAATATTATCCATAATTATTATGGCTCCATATCTAATTAATCTCTTTAATAGTCAAAATCTCCAAAACTTCTCCCATAAAGGAAAGTTTGGTTTTTGCCAAAACACTTACCCAAATTTTGGCTCAATTGAGTCCTATATATCATACCCTATCTTCCCACTTCAAAAATAAATATTTTTGAAGAGTTTAATTATTTCTTTTTGCCTATTTCCTTAAATGGCAGAAATAGAATAATAATAGTTTTAAATACTTTTAAGCCTCAATAAATCTTGGGAAAATTCCCCGAAGTGTGTGTTCACATTTGGGGCCATCCCACATCAAAAACTCTACCTGTCCAATGTAAAATTATCAAATGATCTTCTAGAAACTACTTCTGTACTTTTTGAATAAATCCTTAGAAAAATCACAAATAATTCCTAGAGAGGTCCCTTAACCTCATCAATCTCCAAGTACCATTTCCTCATCTGGTCCAATGCAAGTTTTTAGACTTTCTTCATAGCCATCTATTTGATCAAAATCTCCAAGGAGACAAATGCTCAAATCAAAAACGCACCAAACCTATACCTTTTGGTCAAACAAACTTGCACAACACAACTCTTCACCCTATTGTCGAAATGCACTATAGCACCACTGTAGCAACCCTCTTCCCCTTGTCTTTAGTGCTTGGAGCTAATTTGAGGGTGAGAGAGTGTGGTAATTACAATTGGTGGGCAATGTAGCTGTAGCAGGCCAGCTACCCCTCCCAGCACGACCAGATCCCCCTCTTACCCCTCTCCACCTCTCCTTTATACCAATCACCAGCCAGCTCTTCCCCTCCGCCATGTCCAATATGGACATTTCCCCTTCCTAAGCTCTCACCTTGGTATAAATGGGCTAGAGGCTCTCCCAGCATGCCATGCCCCTCCATTTGCTTCCACTCCCCTCCACTCACCTCCCTAGAGCCCCTCTCCTCCCCCTTGCTCTGTCCTGCTCAAGAGAAGGAGAGAGAAGCACTTCAGCATCCTCCATGGATTTGAGCTAAGCTCCCTCCCTCCGCTCCCCTTCCTCTGCATGTCATCCTCCGGTGTCCTCCTACCTCCTGTGACCCTCCCCCTGTCTTTGTTTTGCTCAGGACCCCCTCTACTGGTGTCGTTGTTAACCACCAAAGCCCTCAAGTTCAGGCGTCCTCGCACAAGCCCCGTGCCGGCGTCAAACCACCTCGTGCCGCCCCTCCCCAGGCTCGTAGTCGACCACCGCGTCACCTTCTTTTTCCCCGTCATCGGCACGACCTCAGGTGAGATCCTCGAGCTCCTCCGCCGCTCCCTAGGGTTCTGTCCCTGAAGCTTTGTCGCTGCGAGGACGACGCTGGCGGGCCGTTCATCGCCACTTGATCCATCGGCCGAGATCTGGCGATACCCCTTCGCTTGCCACCACCTCTGACTACCGGGCCCCGCCCTCGGGATTCGAACCTACCTCCCGCGCGCTGCGTCGCCCGCCGTGGGCCGCTTCTCCGCAGTGCGACCCATCTCCGCTCGAATTTAGCCCAGCTGCCCCAATCCTCTTTTCCATTTATTTAAATTACTCCCAGATCTAAAACTAGCTGTTTGGTTTAAATAGAAATAAAATTGGAAAATATCTCCAAATGCCTAGATGCAAATTTCCAAATGTTTATAAATGTTTTCTTAAACATGCAGTACCTCTGTGGTTCCCAAAAGAATATTTATTCTTCTCCAATAATTAAAATACCACCTGCTGTCCTTTTCACTAAATAAATCTTTTAAAGAATTTGATAAACCCAAATTGGGTAAATCCAATTGTATCTGGTAGGTGCTGCATATAACTATCCCATGGATTTTGTCTCATGCCAAGTGGAGCATTTGTTTTCATGTAGTAAAAATAAGAAAAACAAACACTTTCTGCCTTTAGAAAATTCTCTAGGCCACTCCATGATATATTTTACCCTCATTACAACTCCTGGAAAACATTAGGGCACACATATATCAAAACCAAGGAGGCCACAATTTTCTAAGCCCCAGCTAATTTATTGAGAATTAATCTGTTCTGGGCTTAGTTAATTCACTAATAATATCACTACAGTAGCTCTGCAACTCCAAAAATATTAATTCCAATTTCTACAGAAGGGTACTCCAAAGAATCTGTAGAATTAATCTGGTGAAAAAGACAAAACAGCTACCGAACTACATATCGGAATTTCTTAGGGGCATTTTGGTAATTGTATTGACCTGATTCCAATTCTCAGTGAACAAGTACATAAAATCCTACTGAACCATCCAAGGAAATAAATCTTGGAGCTCCATAACTTTTCTGGTGATTTATCTCCTAAAACTAGAGTTTATTTCCCTGGAATATTAATAAGAAATTAAAGAAAGGTGATAAATTAGTGAAACCACTTTTGTTGGTTTCATTTTATCAAAATCTACTTGTAGGTATCATTTTTATACAATGGTATCATACAGAATATGGCCTTGGTCCAAAACCCCCTCTTAGGTAGTTTCTAGACTATAAACCTTAAGGGATGTTCATTCCCTTCTCCAAGGCCACCTCAATCTCCTAAATCCAATCCTCTCAAAACCTACTTAATTGAGTAATGTGTGGTATGTTTGTCTGTTGTATTGTATTGATGCTTGCATTGCTTTATGTTGATTGCGGCCTTGTTTGTTTGCATGTGCTGTTTGGACGACGATAGTTGCGATGAAATCGGTGAGCGGGAGAAGTGGTAATTATTATTGGTATTATTGGGTATTCTAAAAAGAAGTCCAGGGAAATATTTTGCCATATTGTTGATCATCAGGCAAGCCACCTTCTTGCTCATAAGCCTTGTCCTACTGTTTTACTTATGCATGTTTTGTCTACTGTTTATTAAAACTGCATTGTTTTACTTTATGATTGATGTATATATTTGGTAGTGGTTTGGCTCCTCCGAACTATTACAATTTAGTACTATTAAGTACACCTATTTGTCCCTAGTAGAACAGATGGTGTACTACACCATACCCCTTTGGAGACCCTGATTTAGTCGAAGCAAAGCTATAGGATGGGAAGACCCCGGAAAAGTTTTACCAAATGTTTTATGATAAAACCTTGGTGAGGTGGGCTCTCCCAAGAGATGTTGAGAAACAAAAAGGTTTCGTTTTAAAAAATACTGAAGGAAAGGTGGAGGAAAAAGGTTTATGAAAACGCACCCGGTTCTTTAAAGTTTAGCTATAACAACTTAACTCGTGCAACCACATTACTCTAGAATGGGACAGGGCTGGATTTGATGGTTGTCTAGTCTGGTATAAGCTGCCTCACAACTACTACAAGGGATGAAACTCCCTAGAGGGTGGACCTTCTCTGGACAAATGGTCCATGTGAGACATCGACCGGGAGAAGGAACGAAGGGTCTACAAACCTCCACGCGTTACTATGAGCCCCTCATTGAAAGCGCGCACGCGGGACATGCAATATGAGCTCCGGTTGGTCCTCGATACCCGACGTCCCTGTGTTGAGGGGAACAACACTCATAGGGTAGTCACTTATACCGGAGTGGGCATCCGGAGTCTCTTGATCGGTTACTCGACCCACGATCGGTGTAGATTAGGGTAGTGTACCCGGATGGTGTGGGTAAAGTGTACAACCTCTGCAGAGTGTAAATCTATTCGAATAGCTGTGTCCGCGGTTAAGGACGGGTTGGACAAACTTCTGTAGAGCGGTGCTGGTTTTGTTTTCAAAAAGGATTTCTAAAAGGAAATGGTTTTGGAAATTTTTTGACCATGGGATGGTTGTACAGGAGAAAGGTTTTGACCATGGGATGGTCAGAAGGAGGAGAAAGGATTTTGGTCGTCGGATGACCTGAAGATGGGAACAAATGGGTGACCCAGTCCTAGTGTTTTCCAAAAAAAATTACAAAAGTTTTCAACAAAGATATGTAGATGCTATCTCTACAAGAGAAACTAATTGATAAAAGAACCCCTCTTGGAGCCCTCCTACTACCACAGCCATACTACATATCCTCTTGTTATTATTGTTATTTTAAGGTGGTTTGCGAGTACATTCAAAGTACTCACTAGCATTGTCCCTGGCTATTAACTTGGTCAGATATCAAGAAGAGGTGAAGTGGACGACTATGCGAGCTAGGACGTCTCCCAGTCAGTTGCCTGTAGGTTGAGGCATGATTGGGCTCTACGGGTGATGATGTTCCGCTGCTGAAAATGCCATAGCCATAATATCATTTATGTAAGTCTTGTATTTCGGTATATCTCGGATGTTGTAATGATACTTGTCGGTTATGTGCCACGACTAACTGATAATTGGATCGTGGTTGTATGCATAACAGGGATTCTCGGAGGATTAATCCGGGGGCCCCACAGACTTGGTATCAGAGCCATCCTGACTATAGGAGAACCTTAGTTAACATGGTCGTTAGACAGGAACCTTATTTTGAAGACCTCGGCTTTCGAAAACTAGTTTCCCAAAAAGTTTCAAAAGGTTCTACTTCTTCTCTTACTCTAAGTAAATGCTTTCTAAAATGGTTTCCTCTAACTCTTGTCCAAACTTCAAACCTACGGATTTTAAATAACTAGGCTCTAGAACCCGGTGAACAAAACAAGAATAAGATGAAGATAAGAAACTACCAGCAAACACAAGGAGACTACAATATCGCCCGACCCGCGGAATCCTTACAGAAGACATCAGGTGTTGCACTATCAAGAAGCATCCAAGATACGACGAAGGCTTCATCTGCAAGATAGTGACTCTGACCTGAAGAAAGACGGTTATCTCGGGTAAATATTCCTAAGAATAGGATTCCCCTACATCGCAAGTAGTTAACTCCTTGGTCCCTAGCGTTCACCGTGTTTGCTTGCCTAAGCGCATCCTGTGTTGCTTGATATGTGTTGTTTGTCGAGGACATTGTGATCCCCTCGCTGTGTTCGCCTTGTTTGTATGCTCTTGTTTGCTTTGACCTCCTTAAAAATGTGACTCGAGGAGCGATAATCCACCTAGTAACTCCGGAAACCCCTCTGTTAGATGTCGGTAATGAGACCCAGACTAACCTCGAGAGTATATGAGAGGAAAAGCATTGCAAGAACCAGGATTTCGACATCAACTAGTGAGGACAACTCGAAGACTTCACCCTGGTCGGATGGCATACCTCGTCAAACTCACCCTACAAGACTCGTCGATAGTACCATACTCCCTTGTTCCTCAGTCTACTACAGCAAAGATCCCGTTGAAGCTGGAAGTCAATCACCGAAGGATCCTCAATATCCACAAGAAACCACCAGAAATGACCACCAAGACAAGAAGTGAAGACCAACTTACAATGACCTTCGGTATATTAGCGTTTCTGACCGCCTCAGGAGACTAACTATTATAATCAACCCTACTCAAAACGACAAAAGGTCCTCCCTATAAGTCAGAAGTACCCCTAAATCCGGATGCTAAGGACGCGTGGAGACAACGAGTCTACTCTGCCATCAAGCAAAAACAACGCCTATAGTTCAAGAAAAAGACAACTCCTCTGAAGATGGATGCCTATAATCCAACGGAGAACTATCAAGATGATTCGTAAACCGCTAACTTGTCCTAATTTAACTCCTTAAGACTTTGTTAGGAACCACCCCCGCCAAGATTGATAAAATAAGGCATCGCTCAAAGACCTCACTCAAGACCAGGAAGATACAACCTTCATCTAGAATCACGCCAGCCCTCCAAGGCAGAAGATCCGCACCCCTCCTAAAACACCTTAGTGAAGCTCCAAGGTGGAAAGACTGCACCTTCCACTCAATCCTCAGAGGACTATCTACCCGAGGATACTTCAGAAAGACCGCCAGATTTGACGCCTTCTCACCAAACAACAACCCGGAGACATCAGAAGCGAAACTAACTGAAGAGTCTATGAAATCCCTTCGCTCAGAGGACGTAAGGCTCCGATGGCTTCGACCGGCTAAGTACGAATAATAGTAGTATATAAGCACAATAAGTCACAATTCCCGGAAGACTTCCAAAGGTCTCTAATCTAGAAGAAAGATGGACGACAATCCCCCAAAGAACCCATTCAATGACTCCTAGAAGGAATGACTATGTCAACTCTCCGATATACCCCAGTTTAATCCTAAGGGGGAAAGACTGCGACTTTCCCACAAAATAGAATAACCCTCTGCCAGCAGCAACCTCAGGAGTCCCGACCCTAAAATTGTTAAATAGGATACGCTAAGACCCTAAGGAAGAGCTGTGAATCCTTAGACAGAGGTGCTCCCAGCTATAGATTATATCCTCCAACGAGTACTCTGTGAAGTTCAGCATCGAGATAGTCTACCCAGTCTAAGCCCTCGAGATACAGAGTCCGGAACGAAAAGAAGGTCATCCCTCCCAATCGGGACTAAGCCCTGCTCAACTCTCCGCGCATCCCCGAAGAATGAAGCTCAACCTCATCGATAGAGTAATCACTTTCAAAGATGCAGTCCGTATGTTAGCACGCGTGGAAACCAGTAGCGCTAACCTTGACTCAAATCCCCTAACCCTACTCTCCTGAATCTTGGGACGAGATTCTTTTAAGGGGAAAATGTCTGTAACATCCCAATTTCAGGAACCCTGATTAGTTGTCCAGAATGCCAAAAATCAGGGGGAACAAAACCTTTTTCTTGATCATTGGTGAAGTGTTTGCTTGTGGTCTGTTTGTGCCTGTGCATGTGAGTGTATACCATATGATACCCCTTACCTCACCATCAGTTGACAAAAGCTATTTAACAAAACTGTCTTGGCTTAATTTCCATATTCTCAAATGTTCCTGCATTTCCAAAACATGAGCCAAGATTCTTATGTAGCCAAAACTATTTTTGTAGCTTCTATTGACAAACCTATGGAGAGATATATAATATAATCTCCTTATGTTTTATAGACATAACCTTCAACTATTCTTATCTCTAGGTTTCCCAAACCCTCCTTTTAAAGCTTTTGAATTCTACTCTTGGTAGAGATACCAAGGACTCTTACCTTACTCAAACTCCAACCTTTCAAAATTTCCCATCCTCACCTCAAGCTAAGCTTGATGGTAACCCTAGTAGTAGTTGATTTGTTGGTAAGATGAGTTGCCTTGATCTGCTGCTTGACTTGATTGGTTAGAAGTAGTATGAGCTACTCTAGGATGTCATCCACTAGGATCAAGATACTTTAAGATCACAAAACCTTAAGGAAGAACACCATCTGGATCTAATGTCTAGCCACCTAGTGATCATCTAAAACCCTTAACCAGATCAATTCTGCAGTGATCCATTCTAGAAGTTTCCAAGTCAATGAAAACCAATACCAAGCATGGATCCCATCTACTCAATCTACTCTTGAACATCATCCACTTGATGATGCTTGGGTACCTTGCAACCCATCAAAAACATCCCCTCTCTTATTCTAGTCAAAACCCCCAAATCTGCCAAATTTGGCCAAGTTTGGAATCTGTTCCAAGATCACCTTTTTGAATGCCTCCCTTTCTCAACCCTTGTGAATTTTTGAAAATACATATGAACCACCTTGTTAAACATCCTAAGGAATACCAAGGAACACTCTTGCCATTGGTTAGATCATCCTCCAACCTACTTGTTCTTGATGGTTTTGCAGGCCAGAAAATAACTTTTCCTGCAAAGCTAGTCAACATGCCTACTTTGATAGAAGCTCACACCACCATCCAACCTTCAATGGACCAACTCTTTGCATGGTTGTGTTCTACTCATATAGTTATATCAATGTCTACTTAACTTGCTCCAAGTGGATCCTTGTGTTTCTTAAACCCACAAGGTTTTGAAGGATAGTTGATAATCTGCTTTGGCAGGCTTATTTTATTCAAAGTTTCAAAGCCTGTCATGGTGAGCTAAAGCAGGATCAAGCTCAAACCTCTACATCATTGCAATCTAAATCACTTGATATATCCATACATATATCCCATGCCCCAAGGGGAGCCCTGAGCTCCAAGATCCAGCAAGGTTTTGGTGGTATGAAAACAATCTTAACCAAGATCCTTAAATCTCTAGTTTTGACCAAAATCAACTTGGACTCTCCAATACCAAAGTTTGAAAATGCTTTCTACACCTTGTTTACATCATCTACCTTGATCATCAAGATTTATCAAATATTATCCATAATTATTATGGCTCCAAATCTAATTAATCTCTTTAATAGTCAAAATCTCCAAAACTTCTCCCATAAAGGAAAGTTTGGTTTTCGCCAAAACACTTACCCAAATTTTGGCTCAAATGAGTCCTATATAACATACCCTATCTTCCCACTTCAAAATTAAATATTTTTGAAGAGTTTTATTATTTATTTTTTCCTATTTCCTTAAATGGGAGAAATAGAATAATAATAGTTTTAAATACTTTTAAGCCTCAATAAATCTTGGGAAAATTCCCATAAGTGTGTGTTCACATTTGGGGCCATCCCACATCAAAAAATCTACCTGTCCAATGTAAAATTATCAAATGATCTTCTAGAAACTACTTATGTACTTTTTGAATAAATGATTTTAGGTGGACTTAAAATCCTTAGAAAAATCACAAATAATTCCTAGAGAGGTCCCTTAACCTCATCAATATCCCAGTACCATTTCCTCATCTGGTCCAATGCAAGTTTTTAGACTGTCTTCATAGCCATCTATTTGATCAAAATCGCCAAGGAGACAAATCCTCAAATCAAAAACCCACCAAACCTATACCTTTTGGTCAAACAAACTTGCACATCACACCTCTTCACCCTATGGTCGAAATGCACTGTAGCACCACTGTAGAAACCCTCTTCCCCTTGTCTTTAGTGCTTGGAGCTAATTTGAGGGTGAGAGAGTGTGGTAATTACAATTGGTGGTGAATGTAGCTACAGCAGGCCAGCTACCCCTCCCAACACGACCAGATACCCCTCTTACCCCTCTCCACCTCTCCTTTAGACCAATCACCAGCCAACTCTACCCTCCTCCATGTCCAATATGGACATTTCCCCTTCCTAAGCTCTCACCTTTGTATAAATGGGCTAGAGGCACTCCCAGCACGCCCTGCCCCTCCATTTGCTTCCACTCCCCTCCACTCACCTCCCTAGAGCCCCTCTCCTCCCTCTTAGTCTGTTCTGCTCAAGAGAAGGAGAGAGAAGCACTTCGACCTCCTCTCCGCTCCCCTTCGCTCCCCTTCCTCTGCATGTCATCCTCCAGTGTCCTCCTACCTCCCCTGACCCTCCCCATGTCTTTGTTTTGCTCAGGACCTCCTCTACTGGCATCGTTGTTAACCACCGAAGCCCTCCAGTTCGGCCGTCCTCGCGCGAGCCCCGCACCGACGTCAAACCACCTTGTGCCACCCCTCCCCAGGCCTGTCATCGACCACCGCGTCACCTCCACGCCTCCCCCGTCATCGACACGGCCGCATGTGAGATCCTCGAGCTCCTCCGCTGATCCCTAGGGTTCCGTCCCCGGTGCTCTGTCGCTACGAGGATGATGCCGGCGGGTCGTTCATCACCACTTGATCCAACGACCGAGATCCGGCGATACCCCTTTGCTTGCCACCACCTCTGACCACCGGGCCCCTCCCAGCGGGATTCGAACTTGCCTCCTGCGCGCTGCATCGCCCGCCGTGGGCCGCTTCTCCGCAGCACGACCCATCTCCACTTGAATTCAGCCCAGCCGCCCTAGTCCTCTTTTCCATTTATTTAAATTACTCCCAGATCTAAAACTAGCTATTTGGTTTAAATAGAAATAAAATTGGAAAATGCCTCCAAATACCTAGATCCAAATTTCCTAATGTTTGTAAAGGTTTTCTTAAACATGCAGTACCTCTGTGGTTCCCAAAAGAATATTTATTCTTCTCTAATAATTAAAATACCACATGTTATCCTATTCACTAAATAAATCTTTTAAAGAGTTTTATAAACCCAAATTGGCTAAATCCAATTTTATCTGGTAGGTGTTGTATATACCTAACCCATGGATTTTGTCTCATGCCAAGTGGAGCATTTGTTTTCCTGTAGTAAAAATAACAAAAATAGATACTTTCTGCCTTTAGAAAATTCTCTAGGCCACTCCATGATATATTTTACCCTAATTACAACTCCTGGAACACATTAAGGCACACATATATCAAAACCCAGGAGAAAATAATTTTCGAACACCCAGCTGGTTTATTGTGAATTAATCTGTTCTGGGCTTAGTTAATTCACTAATAAAATCACTACAGTAGCTCTGCAACTCCAAAAAGGTTAATTCCAATTTCTACCGCAAGGCACTCTAACTACCTACAATGCTCCCTTGGAATTAACTCCAAAGAATCTGTAGAATTAACCTGGTGAAAAAGACAAAATGCTACCGAACTGCCTATGGGAATTTCACAGCGGCATTCTGGTAATTGTCTTTAACTGATTCCAATTGTCCGTGAACAAGTACATCAAATCCTACTGAACATCCAAGGAAATAATTCTTGGAGCTACATAACTTTTCTGGTGATTTATCGCCTAAAACTAGAGTTTATTTCCCTCGAATATTAATAAGAAATTAAAGAAAGGTGATAAATTAGTGAAACCACTTTTGTTGGTTTCATTTTATCAACATCTACCTGTAGGTCTCATTTTTATACAATAGTATCATACAGAATATGGCCTTGGTCCAAAACCCCCTCTTAGGTAGTTTCTAGACTATAAACCTTAAGGGATGTTCATTCCCTTCTCCAAGGCCACCTCAATCTCCTAAATCCAATCCTCTCAAAACCTACTGAATTGAGTAATGTGTGGTATGTTTGTCTGTTGTATTGTATTGATGCTTGCATTGCTTTATGTTGATTGCGGCCTTGTTTGTTTGAATGTGCTGTTTGGACGACGATAGTTGCGATGAAATTGGAGAGCGGGAGAAGTGGTAATTATTATGGGTATTATTGGGTATTCTAAGAAGAAGTCTAGGGACATATTTTGCCATATTTTTGATCATCAGGCAAGCCACCTTCTTGCTCATAAGCCTTATCCTACTATTTTACTTATGCATGTTTTATCTACTATTTATTAAAACTGCATTGTTTTACTATATGATTGATGTATATATATGGAAGTGGTTTGGCTCCTCCGAACTATTACAATTTGGTACTATTAAGTACAACCCTCTTGGACACCTACTTGTCCCTTGTAGAACAGATGGTGTACTAAACCATACCCCTTTGGAGACCCCGATTTAGCCGATAAAACCTTGGTGAGGTGGGATCTCCCAAGAGATGTTGAGAAATAAAAAAGGTTTCGTTTTACAAAATGCTGAAGGAAAGGTGGAGGAAAAAGGTTTACGAAAGCGCACCGGGTTCTTTGCAGTTTAGCTATAACAACTTAACTCGTGCAACCACATTACTCTAGAATGGAACAGAGATGGATTTGATGGTTGTCTAGTCTGGTATAAGCTGCCTCGCAACTACTACAGGGGATGAAACTCCCAAGAGGGTAGGCCTTCTCCGGACAAACGGTCCATGTGAGACATCGACCGGGAGAAGGAACGAAGGGTCTACAAACCTCCACGTGTTACTATGAGCCCCTCATTGAAAGCGCGCACGTGGGATGTGCAATATGCGCTCTGGTTGGTCCTCGGTAACCGACGTCCCGGTGTTGAGGGGAACAACACTCATAGGGTAGGCACTTATACCGGAGTGGGCATCCGGAGAGTCTTGATCGATTACTCGACCCACGATCAGTGTCGATCAGGGTAGTGTACACGGATGGTGTCGGTAAAGTGTACAACCTCTGCAGAGTGTAAATCTATTCGAATAGCCATGTCCGCAGTTAAGGACTGGTTGGACAAACTTTTGTAGAGCGGTGCTGGTTTTGTTTTCAAAAAGGATTTCCGAAAGGAAATGGTTTTGGAAATCTTTTGACCATGGGATGGTCGTATAGGAGAAAGGTTTTGACCATGGGATGGTCGGAAGGAGGAGAATGGAGTTTGGTCGTGGGACAACATGAAGATGGGAACAAATGGGTGACCCAGTCCTAATGTTTTCCAAAACTTTTCAAAAATGTTTCCAAAATGGTTTACAAAAGTTTTCAACAAAGATATGTAGATTCTATATCTACAAGAGAAAGTAATTGAGAAAAGAACCCCTCTTGGAGCCCTCCTACTACCACAGCCATACTACATATCCTCCTGTTATTATTGTTATTTTAAGGTGGTTTGCGAGTACATTCAAAGTAGTCACGGGGATTGTCCCTGTCTATTAACTTGGTCAGATATCAAGAAGAGGTGAAGTGGACGACTATGCAAGCTAGGACGTCTCCCATTCAGTTGCCTGTAGGTTGAGGCATGATTGGGCTCTGCGCGTGATGATGTTACGCTGCTGAAAATGGCATAGCCATAACAACATCTATGTAAGTCTTGTATTTCGGTATATCTCGGATGTTGTAATGATACTTGTCGGTTATGTGCCATGACTAACTAATCATGGGATCGTGGTTGTATGCATAACATGGATCCACCAGAGTCATTGCATGTATGTTCTTTTCATAAACCACATATGGATCCACTAGAGTCATCGCATATGTGTTCTTTTCACAAACCACATATGGATCCACCAGTGTCATTGCATGTGTGTTCTTTTCACAAACCACATATGGATCCACCAGAGTTCATTTCATGTGTGTTCTTCCACATATAGATCCACCATAGTCATTGCATGTGTTTTCTTCTCATAAACCACATCTGGGTCCACCAGTGTCATTGCATGTTTGTTCTTTTCACAAACCACATATGGATCCACTAGAGTTCATTGCATGTGTGTTGTTCTCATAAAAAACATATGGATCCACCAGAGTCATTGCATGTGTGTTCTTTTCATAAACCACATATGGATCGACAACTAGAGTCATTGGATGTGTGTTATTTTCATAAACCACATATGGATCTACAACTAGAGTCACTGGATGTGTGTTGTTTTCATAAACCACATATGGATCCACAAGAGTCATTGCATGTGTGTTCTTTTCACAAACCTCATATGGATCCAGCGGTGTCATTGCATGTGTGTTATGTTCACAAACCACATATGGATCGACCATATTTATTGCATGTGTGTTCGTCTCATAAACCACATATGGATCCACTAGAGTCATTGCATGTGTTTTCTTTTCATAAACCACATATGGATCCACAACTAGAGTCATTGGATGTGTTTTCTTTTCATAAAACACAGATGGATCCACCTGAGTCATTGCATGTCTGTTCTTTTCATAAACCACATATGGATCCACCAGAGTCATTGCATGTGTGTTCTTTTCACAAACCACATATGGATCTTCACAAACCACATATGGATCCACCAGAGTTCATTGCATGTATGTTCTTCCACATATGGGTCCACCATAGTCATTGCCTGTGTGTTCTTCTCATAAACCACATATGGATCCACCAGAGTCATTGCATGTGTGTTCTTTTCATAAACCACATATGGATCCACAACTAGAGTCATTACATGTGTGTTCTTCTCATAAACCACATATGGATCAACTAGAGTCATTGCATGTGTGTTCTTTTTGTAGACCACATATGGATCCACAACTAGAGTCATTGCATGGGTGTTATTTTCACAAACCACATATGGATCCACCAGAGTTCATTGCATGTGTGTTCTCCTCATAAACCACATATGGATCCACCATAGTCATTGCATGTTTGTTCTTCTCATAAACAACATATGGAACCACTATTGTAATTGCATGTGTGTTCTATTCACAAACCACATATGGATCCACAAGAGTTCATTTCATGTGTGTTCTTCTGATAAACCACATATGGATCCACCATAGTCATTGCATGTATGTTCTTCTCATAAACCACATATGGATCCACCAGATTCATTGCATTTGTATTCTTTTCATAAACCACATATGGATCCACAACTAGAGTCATTGGATGTGTGTTCTTTTCTTAAAACCACAGTTAGTGTCATTGCATGTGTGTTGTTTTCACAAACCACATATGGATCCACCAGTGTCATTGAATGTGTGTTCTTTTCACAAACCACAAATGGATCCTCCAGAGTCATTACATGTGTGTTCTTTTCCTAAAATACATATGGATCCACCAGAGTCATTGCATGTGTGTTCTTTTCACAAACCTCATATGGATCCACCATTGTCATTGCATGTGTGTTGTTTTCATTGACCACATATGGATCCACCAGAGTCATTGCATGTGTGTTCTTTTCACAAACCATATATGGAACAACAGCTAGAGTCATTACATGTGTATTCTTTTCACAAACCACATATGGATCCACTAGAGTCATTGCATGTGTGTTCTTTTTATAGACCACATGTGGATCCACCAGAGTCCTTGCATGTCTATTATTTTCACAAACCACATATGGATCCACCAGAGTAATTACATGTGTATTCTTCTCATTAACCACATATAGAGTCATTGCATGTATGTTCTTTTCCTAAACCACACATCGATCAACAACTAGAATCATTGGATGTGTGTTCCTTTCATAAAACACATATGGATCCACCAGAGTCATTGCATGTCTATTATTTTCATAAACCACATATGGATCCACCAGAGTCATTGCATGTGTGTTCTTTTCACAAACCACATATGGATTCACCAGTGCCATTGCATGTGTGTTTTTTTCACAAAACATATATGGATCCACCAGAGTTCATTGCATGTGTGTTCTTCTCATAAGCCACATATGGATCCACCATAGTCATTGCATATGTCTTCTTCTCATAATCCACATATGGATCCACCAGAGTCATTGCACGTGTGTTCTTTTCATAAACCACATATGGATCCACAACTAGTCATTGGATGTGTGTTCTTTTCACAAACCACATATGGATCCACTAGAGTTCATTGCATGTTTGTTGTTCTCATAAAAAACATATGGATCCACCAGAGTCATTGCATGTCTGTTCTTTTCATAAACCACATATGGATCGACAACTAGAGTCATTGGATGTGTGTTATTTTCATAAACCACATATGGATCTACAACTAGAGTCACTGGATGTGTGTTCTTTTCATAAACCACATATGGATCCACCAGAGTCATTGCATGTGTGTTCTTTTCACAAACCTCATATGGATCCAGCAGTGTCATTGCATGTGTGTTATGTTCACAAACCACATATGGATCGACCATATTCATTGCATGTGTGTTCGTCTCATAAACCACATATGGATCCACTAGAGTCATTGCATGTGTTTTCTTTTCATAAACCACATATGGATCCACAACTAGAGTCATTGGATGTGTTTCCTTTCATAAAACATAGATGGATCCACTTGAGTCATTGCATGTCTGTTCTTTTTATAAACCACATATGGATCCACTAGAGTCATTGCATGTGTGTTCTTTTCACAAACCACATATGGATCTTCACAAACCACATATGGATCCACCAGAGTTCATTGCATGTGTGTTCTTCCACATATGGGTCCACCATAGTCATTGCATGTGTGTTCTTCTCATAAACCACATATGGATCCACCAGAGTCATTGCATGTGTGTTCTTTTCGTAAACCACATATGGATCCACAACTAGAGTCATTACATGTGTGTTCTTCTCATAAACCACATATGTATCAACTAGACTCATTGCATGTGTGTTCTTTTCATAGACCACATCTGGATGCACAACTAGAGTCATTGCATGGGTGTTATTTTCACAAACCACATATGGATCCACCAGAGTTCATTGCATGTGTGTTCTCCTCATAAACCACATATGGATCCACCATAGTCATTGCATGTGTGTTCTTCTCATAAACAACATATGGAACCACTATTGTAATTGCATGTGTGTTCTTTTCACAAACCACATATGGATCCACAAGAGTTCATTTCATGTGTGTTCTTCTGATAAACCACATATGGATCCAGCATAGTCATTGCATGTATGTTCTTCTCATAATCCACATATGGATCCACCAGATTCATTGCATTTGTATTCTTTTCATAAACCACATATGGATCCA
Source organism: Avena eriantha (assembly GCA_910589775.1). Taxonomy (NCBI): domain Eukaryota; kingdom Viridiplantae; phylum Streptophyta; class Magnoliopsida; order Poales; family Poaceae; genus Avena; species Avena eriantha. The sequence continues at coordinate 336,388,846 of OU342744.1, forward strand.
CAACTAGAGTCATTGGATGTGTGTTCTTTTCTTAAAACCACAGTTAGTGTCATTGCATGTGTGTTGTTTTCACAAACCACATATGGATCCACCAGTGTCATTGAATGTGTGTTCTTTTCACAAACCACATATGGATCCTCCAGAGTCATTACATGTGTGTTCTTTTTCTAAAATACATATGGATCCACCAGAGTCATTGCATGTGTGTTCTTTTCATAAACCACATATGGATCGACAACTAGAGTCATTGGATGTGTGTTATTTTCATAAACCACATATGGATCTACAACTAGAGTCACTGGATGTGTGTTGTTTTCATAAACCACATATGGATCCACAAGAGTCATTGCATGTGTGTTCTTTTCACAAACCTCATATGGATCCAGCAGTGTCATTGCATGTGTGTTATGTTCACAAACCACATATGGATCGACCATATTTATTGCATGTGTGTTCGTCTCATAAACCACATATGGATCCACTAGAGTCATTGCATGTGTTTTCTTTTCATAAACCACATATGGATCCACAACTAGAGTCATTGGATGTGTTTTCTTTTCATAAAACACAGATGGATCCACCTGAGTCATTGCATGTCTGTTCTTTTCATAAACCACATATGGATCCACCAGAGTCATTGCATGTGTGTTCTTTTCACAAACCACATATGGATCTTCACAAACCACATATGGATCCACCAGAGTTCATTGCATGTGTGTTCTTCCACATATGGGTCCACCATAGTCATTGCCTGTGTGTTCTTCTCATAAACCACATATGGATCCACCAGAGTCATTGCATGTGTGTTCTTTTCATAAACCACATATGGATCCACAACTAGGGTCATTACATGTGTGTTCTTCTCATAAACCACATATGGATCAACTAGAGTCATTGCATGTGTGTTCTTTTCATAGACCACATATGGATCCACAACTAGAGTCATTGCATGGGTGTTATTTTCACAAACCACATATGGATCCACCAGAGTTCATTGCATGTGTGTTCTCCTCATAAACCACATATGGATCCACCATAGTCATTGCATGTTTGTTCTTCTCATAAACAACATATGGAACCACTATTGTAATTGCATGTGTGTTCTTTTCACAAACCACATATGGATCCACAAGAGTTCATTTCATGTGTGTTCTTCTGATAAACCACATATGGATCCACCATAGTCATTGCATGTATGTGCTTCTCATAAACCACATATGGATCCACCAGATTCATTGCATTTGTATTCTTTTCATAAACCACATATGGATCCACAACTAGAGTCATTGGATGTTTGTTCTTTTCTTAAAACCACAGTTAGTGTCATTGCATGTGTGTTGTTTTCACAAACCACATATGGATCCACCAGTGTCATTGAATGTGTGTTCTTTTCACAAACCACAAATGGATCCTCCAGAGTCATTACATGTGTGTTCTTTTCCTAAAATACATATGGATCCACCAGAGTCATAGCATGTGTGTTCTTTTCAAAAACCTCATATGGATCCACCAATGTCATTGCATGTGTGTTGTTTTCATTGACCACATATGGATCCACCAGAGTCATTGCATGTGTGTTCTTTTCACAAACCATATATGGAACAACAGCTAGAGTCATTACATGTGTTTTCTTTTCACAAACCACATATGGATCCACCAGTGTCATTGAATGTGTGTTCTTTTCACAAACCACAAATGGATCCTCCAGAGTCATTACATGTGTGTTCTTTTCCTAAAATACATATGGATCCACCAGAGTCATTGCATGTGTGTTCTTTTCACAAACCTCATATGGATCCACCATTGTCATTGCATGTGTGTTGTTTTCATTGACCACATATGGATCCACTAGAGTCATTGCATGTGTGTTCTTTTCACAAACCATATATGGAACAACAGCTAGAGTCATTACATGTGTATTCTTTTCACAAACCACATATGGATCCACTAGAGTCATTGCATGTGTGTTCTTTTTATAGACCACATGTGGATCCACCAGAGTCCTTGCATGTCTATTATTTTCACAAACCACATATGGATCCACCAGAGTAATTACATGTGTATTCTTCTCATTAACCACATATAGAGTCATTGCATGTATGTTCTTTTCCTAAACCACACATCGATCAACAACTAGAATCATTGGATGTGTGTTCCTTTCATAAAACACATATGGATCCACCAGAGTCATTGCATGTCTATTATTTTCATAAACCACATATGGATCCACCAGAGTCATTGCATGTGTGTTCTTTTCACAAACCACATATGGATTCACCAGTGCCATTGCATGTGTGTTTTTTTCACAAAACATATATGGATCCACCAGAGTTCATTGCATGTGTGTTCTTCTCATAAGCCACATATGGATCCACCATAGTCATTGCATATGTCTTCTTCTCATAATCCACATATGGATCCACTAGAGTCATTGCACGTGTGTTCTTTTCATAAACCACATATGGATCCACAACTAGTCATTGGATGTGTGTTCTTTTCACAAACCACATATGGATCCACTAGAGTTCATTGCATGTTTGTTGTTCTCATAAAAAACATATGGATCCACCAGAGTCATTGCATGTCTGTTCTTTTCATAAACCACATATGGATCGACAACTAGAGTCATTGGATGTGTGTTATTTTCATAAACCACATATGGATCTACAACTAGAGTCACTGGATGTGTGTTCTTTTCATAAACCACATATGGATCCACAAGAGTCATTGCATGTGTGTTCTTTACACAAACCTCATATGGATCCAGCAGTGTCATTGCATGTGTGTTATGTTCACAAACCACATATGGATCCACCATATTCATTGCATGTGTGTTCGTCTCATAAACCACATATGGATCCACTAGAGTCATTGCATGTGTTTACTTTTCATAAACCACATATGGATCCACAACTAGAGTCATTGGATGTGTTTTCTTTTCATAAAACACAGATGGATCCACCTGAGTCATTGCATGTCTGTTCTTTTCATAAACCACATATGGATCCACCAGAGTCATTGCATGTGTGTTCTTTTCACAAACCACATATGGATCTTCACAAACCACATATGGATCCACCAGAGTTCATTGCATGTGTGTTCTTCCACATATGGGTCCACCATAGTCATTGCATGTGTGTTCTTCTCATAAACCACATATGGATCCACCAGAGTCATTGCATGTGTGTTCTTTTCATAAACCACATATGGATCCACAACTAGAATCATTAAATGTGTGTTCTTCTCATAAACCACATATGGATCAACTAGAGTCATTGCATGTGTGTTCTTTTCATAGACCACATCTGGATGCACAACTAGAGTCATTGCATGGGTGTTATTTTCACAAACCACATATGGACCCACCAGAGTTCATTGCATGTGTGTTCTCCTTATAAACCACATATGGATCCACCATAGTCATTGCATGTGTGTTCCTCTCATAAACAACATATGGAACCACTATTGTAATTGCATGTGTGTTCTTTTCACAAACCACATATGGATCCACAAGAGTTCATTTCATGTGTGTTCTTCTGATAAACCACATATGGATCCACCATAGTCATTGCATGTATGTTCTTCTCATAAACCACATATGGATCCACCATATTCATTGCATTTGTATTCTTTTCATAAACCACATATGGATCCACAACTAGAGTCATTGGATGTGTGTTCTTTTCTTAAAACCAAAGTTAGTGTCATTGCATGTGTGTTGTTTTCACAAACCACATATGGATCCACCAGTGTCATTGAATGTTTGTTCTTTTCACAAACCACATATGGATCCTCCAAAGTCATTACATGTGTGTTCTTTTCCTAAAATACATATGGATCCACCAGAGTCATTGCATGTGTGTTCTTTTCACAAACTTCATATGGATCCACCAATGTCATTGCATGTGTGTTGTTTTCATTGACCACATATGGATCCACCAGAGTCATTGCATGTGTGTTGTTTTCACAAACCATATATGGAACAACAGCTAGAGTCATTACATATGTATTCTTTTCACAAACCACATATGGATCCACTAGAGTCATTGCATGTGTGTTATTTTTATAGACCACATGTGGATCCACCAGAGTCCTTGCATGTCTATTATTTTCACAAACCACATATGGATCCACCAGAGTCATTGCATGTGTATTCTTCTCATTAACCACATATAGAGTCATTGCATGTATGTTCTTTTCCTAAATCACATATCGATCAACAACTAGAGTCATTGGATGTCTGTTCCTTTCATAAAACATATATGGATCCACCAGAGTCATTGCATGTCTATTATTTTCATAAACCACATATGGATCCAGCAAAGTCATTGCATGTGTGTTCTTTTCACAAACCACATATGGATCCACCAGTGCCATTGCATGTGTGTTTTTTTCACAAAACATATATGGATCCACCAGAGTTCATTGCATGTGTGTTCTTCTCATAAGCCACATATGGATCCACCATAGTCATTGCATATCTCTTCTTCTCATAATCCACATATGGATCCACCAGAGTCATTGCACGTGTGTTCTTTTCATAAACCACATATGGATCCACAACTAGAGTCATTTTAATTTTGTTCTTTTCATAAACCACATATGGATCCACTAGAGTCATTGCATGTTTGTTCTTTTCATAAAGAACATATGGATCCACAAGAGTCATTGCATGTTTGTTCTTTTCACAATCCACATACGGGTCCACCAGTGTCATTGCATGTGTGTTCTTTTCACAAACCACATATGGATCCACAACTAGATTCATTGGATGTGTGTTCTTTTCATAAACCACATATGGATCCACAACTAGTGTCATTGGATGTGTGTTCTTTTCATAAACCACATAGGGATCCACCAGAGTCATTGCATGTGTGTTCTTTTCACAAACCACATATGGATGCACTAGTGTCATTGCATGTGTGTTCTTTTCACAAACCACATATGGATCCACCAGAGTTCATTGCATGTGTGTTCTTCTGATGAACCACATATGTATCCGCCATTGTCATTGCATGTGTGTTATTCTCATAGACCACATATGGATCCACCAGAGTCATTGCATGTGTGTTCTTTTCATAAACCACACATGGATCCAAAACTAGAGTCATTGCATGTGTGTTCTTCTCTTAAAACACATATGAATCCACTAGAGTCATTGCATGTGTGTTCTTTTCATAGACCACATATGAATCCACAACTAGAGTTATTGCATGTATGTTCTTTTCACAAACCACATATGGATCTACCAAAGTTCATTGCTTGTGTTTTCTTTTCATAAACCACATATGTATCCACCATAGTCATTGCGTGTGTGTTCTTCTCATAAACCACATATGGATACACTAGTGTCATTGCATGTGTGTTCTTTTCACAAACCACATATGGATCCACTAGAGTTCATTGCGTGTGTGTTCTTCTCATAAACCACATATGGAACCACCATAGTCAGTGCATGTGTGTTCTTCTCATAAACCACATATGGATCCACTAGAGTCATTGCATGTGTCTTATTTTCATAAACCACATATGGATCCATAACTAGAGTCATTGGATGTGTGTTCTTTTATAAACCATAGCTAGAGTCATGGCATGTGTGTTATTTTCACCAACCACATATGGATCCACCAGTGTCATTGAAGCTGTGTTCTTTTCACAAACCACATACGGATCCACTAGAGTAATTGCATGTGTGTTCTTTTCCTAAAACACATATGGATCCACCAGAACCTTTGCTTGTGTGTTTTTTCACAAACCACATATGGATCCACCATTGTCATTGCATGTGTGTTCTTTTCATAGACCACATATAGATCCACCAGAGTCATTGCATGTGTGTTATTTTCACAAACCACATATGGAACCACAACTAAAGTCATTGCATGCTTGTTCTTTTCAGAAACCACATATGGATCCACCAGAGTCATTTCATGGCTTGTCTTTTAATAGACCACATATGGATCCACCAGAGTCATTGCACGTGTGTTCTTTTCACAAACCACATATGTAACCATAGCTAGAGTCCTTCCATGTCTGTAATTTTCACAAACCACATATGGATCCACTAGAGTCATTGCATGTGTGTTCTCTTCATTAACGAGAGCTAGAGTCATTGCATGTCTGTTCTTTTTCATAAACCACGTATGGATCCACCAGAGTCAGTGTATGTGTGTTCTTTTCAGAAACGACATATAGATCCACTAGAGTTCATTGCATGAGTGTTCTTCTCATAAACCACATATTGATCCACCAGTGTCATTTTATGTGTGTGCTTCGCATAAAGAACATATGGATCCACCAGAGTCATTGCTTTTGTGTTTTTTTCATAAACCACATATGGATCCACAACTAGAGTCATTGGATGTGTGTTCTTTTCATAAAACACATATAGATCCACGAGAGTTATTGCATGTCTACTCTTTTCATATAGCACATATGGATCCACCAGACTCATTGCATGTGTGTTCTTTTCACAAACCACATATGGATCCACCAGTGTCATTGCATGTGTGTTCTTTTCACAAACCACATATGGATCCACTAGTGTCATTGCACGTGTGTTCTTTTCACAACCCAAATATCATTCCACAAGAGTTCATTGCATGTGTGTTCTTCTTATAAACCACATATGGATCCAACATAGTCATTGCATGTGTGTTCTCATAAACCACATATGGATCCACCAGAGTCATTGCATATGTGTTCGTTTCATAAACCACATATGGCTCCACAACTAGAATCATTGGATGCGTGTTCTTTTCATAAAACACATTTGGATCCACCAGAGTCATTGCATTTCTATTCTTTTCATAAACCACATGTGGATCCACCAGAGTCATTGCATGTGTGTTATTTTCACAAACCACATATGGATCCACTAGTGTCATTTCATGTCTATTCTTTTTCACAAACCACATATGGATCCACCAGAGTTCATTGCATGTGTCTTCTTCTCATAAACCACATATGGATATTATTCTCATAAACCACATATGAATCCACCAGATACATTGCATGAGTGGTCTTTTCATAAACCACATATGGATCCACAACTATAGTCATTGCATGTGTTTTTTTGCATAAACCACGTATGGATCCACTACAGTCATTGTATATGTGTTCTTTTCATAGACCACATATGGATCCACAACTAGAGTCATTGCATGTGTGTTCTTTTTACAAACCACATATGGATCCACCAGAGTTCATTGCATGTGTGTTCTTCAAATAAACCACATATGGATCCACCATAGTCATTGCATGTGTGGTCTTCTGATTAACCACATATGGATCCACCAGTGTCATTGCATGTGTGTTCTTTTCACAAACCACATATGGATCCACTAGAGTTCATTGCATGTGTGTTCTTCTCATAAACCACATATGGATCTACCATAGTCATTGCATGTGTGTTGTTCTCATAAACCACATATGGATCCACCAGAGTCATTGCATGTGTGTTCATTACACGAACCACATATGGATCCACAACTAGGGTCATTGGATGTGTGTTCTATTCATAAACCACAACTAGAGTCATTGCATTTGTGTTCTTTTCACAAACCACATATGGATCCACCATATTCATTGCATGCGTGTTCTTCTCATAAACCACATACGGATCCACCAGTGTAATTGAATGTGTGTTCTTTTCACAAACCACATATGGATCCACTAGAGTTCATTGCATGTGTAGTCTTCTCATAAACCAATATGGAGTCACCATAGTCATTGCTTGTGTGTTCTTCTCATAAACCACATATGGATCCACCAGAGCCATTGCATGTATGTTCTTTTCCTAAACCACATATGGTTCAACAACTAGAGTCATTGGATGTGTGTTCCTTTCATAAAACACATATGGATCCACCAGAGTCATTGCATGTCTATTATTTTCATAAACCACATATGGATCCACCAGAGTCATTGCATGTGTGTTCTTTTCACAAACCACATATGGATCCACCAGTGCCATTGCATGTGTGTTTTTTTCACAAAACATATATGGATCCACCAGAGTTCATTGCATGTGTGTTCTTCTCATAAGGCACATATGGATCCACCATAGTCATTGCATATGTCTTCTTCTCATAAACCACATATGGATCCACCAGAGTCATTGCATGTGTGTTCTTTTCATAAACCACATATGGATCCACAACTAGAGTCATTGGATGTGTGTTCTTTTCATAAACCACATATGGATCCACTAGAGTCATTGCATGTTTGTTCTTTTCATAAACAACATATGGATCCACAAGAGTCATTGCATGTGTGTTCTTTTCACAATCCAGATATGGGTCCACCAATGTCATTGCATGTGTGTTCTTTTCACAAACCACATATGGATCCACAACTAGATTCATTGGATGTGTGTTCTTGTCATAAACCACATATGGATCCACAACTAGTGTCATTGGATGTGTGTTCTTTTCATAAACCACATATGGATCCACCATGTTCTTTTCACAAACCACATGTGCATCCACTAGTGTCATTGCATGTGTGTTCTTTTCACAAACCACATATGGATCCACCAGAGTTCATTGCATGTGTGTTCTTCTTATGAACCACATATGGATCCACCATTGTCATTGCATGTGTTTTATTCTCATAAACCACATATGGATCCACCAGAGTCATTGCATGTGTGTTCTTTTCATAAACCACACATGGATCCAAAACTAGAGTCATTGCATGTGTGTTCTTCTCTTAAAACACACATGGATCCACTAGAGTCATTGCATGTGTCTTCTTTTCATAAACCACATATGGATCCACAACTAGAGTCATTGGATGTGTGTTCTTTTTATAAACCATAGCTAGAGTCATGGCATGTGTGTTCTTTTCACAAACCACATATGGATCCACCAGTGTCATTGAATCTGTGTTCTTTTCACAAACCACATACGGATCCACTAGAGTAATTGCATGTGTGTTCTTTTCCTAAAACACATATGGATCCACCAGAATCTTTGCGTGTGTGTTTTTTCACAAACCACATATGGATCCACCATTGTCATTGCATGTGTGTTCTTTTCATAGACCACATATAGATCCACCAGAGTCATTGCATGTGTGTTATTTTCACAAACCACATATGGAACCACAACTAGAGTCATTGCATGTTTGTTCTTTTCAGAAACCACATATGGATCCACCAGTGTCATTGCATGGGTTGTCTTTTAATAGACCACATATGGATCCACCAGAGTCATTGCATGTGTGTTCTTTTCACAAACCACATATGTAACCACAGCTAGAGTCCTTCCATGTCTGTTATTTTCACAAACTACATATGGATCCACTAGAGTCATTCCATGTGTGTTCTTTTCATTAACTAGAGCTAGAGTCATTGCATGTCTGTTCTTTTTCATAAACCACATATGGATCCACTAGAGTCATTGCATGAGTGGTCTTTTCATAAACCACATATGGATCCACAACTATAGTCATTGCATGTGTTTTTTTGCATAAACCACGTACGGATCCACTACAGTCATTGTATATGTGTTCTTTTCATAGACCACATATGGATCCACAACTAGAGTCATTGCATGTGTGTTCTTTTTACAAACCACATATGGATCCACCAGAGTTCATTGCATGTGTGTTCTTCAAATAAACCACATATGGATCCACCATAGTCATTGCATGTGTGGTCTTCTGATTAACCACATATGGATCCACCAGTGTCATTGCATGTGTGTTCTTTTCACAAACCACATATGGATCCACTAGAGTTCATTGCATGTGTGTTCTTCTCATAAACCACATATGGATCTACCATAGTCATTGCATGTGTGTTGTTCTCATAAACCACATATGGATCCACCAGAGTCATTGCATGTGTGTTCATTACACGAACCACATATGGATCCACAACTAGGGTCATTGGATGTGTGTTCTATTCATAAACCACAACTAGAGTCATTGCATTTGTGTTCTTTTCACAAACCACATATGGATCCACCATATTCATTGCATGCGTGTTCTTCTCATAAACCACATACGGATCCACTAGTGTAATTGAATGTGTGTTCTTTTCACAAACCACATATGGATCCACTAGAGTTCATTGCATGTGTATTCTTCTCATAAACCAATATGGAGTCACCATAGTCATTGCTTGTGTGTTCTTCTCATAAACCACATATGGATCCACCAGAGCCATTGCATGTATGTTCTTTTCCTAAACCACATATGGTTCAACAACTAGAGTCATTGGATGTGTGTTCCTTTCATAAAACACATATGGATCCACCAGAGTCATTGCATGTCTATTATTTTCATAAACCACATATGGATCCACCAGAGTCATTGCATGTGTGTTCTTTTCACAAACCACATATGGATCCACCAGTGCCATTGCATG
>OU342744.1:336400220-336448323 GCA_910589775.1 Avena eriantha
ACTATAGTCATTGCATGTGTTTTTTTGCATAAACCACATATGGATCCACTACAGTCATTGTATATGTGTTCTTTTCATAGACCACATATGGATCCACAACTAGAGTCATTGCATGTGTGTTCTTTCTACAAACCACATATGGATCCACCAAAGTTCATTGCATGTGTGTTCTTCTCATAAACCACATTTGGATCCACCATAGTCATCGCATGTGTGTTCTTCTGATAAACCACATATGGATCCACAAGTGTCATTGCATGTGTGTTCTTTTCACAAACCACATATGGATCCACTAGAGTTCATTGCATGTGTGTTCTTCTCATAAACCACATATGGATCTACCATAGTCATTGCATGTGTGTTCTTCTCATAAACCACATATGGATCCACCAGAGTCATTGCATGTGTGTTCTTCTCATAAACCACATACGGATCCACCAGAGTCATTGCATGTGTGTTCTTTTCATAAACCACATATGGCTCCACAACTAGAAACATTGGATCCGTGTTATTTTCATAAACACATATGGATCCACCAGAGTCATTGCATTTCTATTCATTTCATAATCGACGTGTGGATCCACCAGAGTCATTGCATGTGTGTTATTTTCACAAACCACATATGGATCCACTAGTGTCATTGCATGTCTGTTCTTTTTCACAAACCACATATGGATCCACCAGAGTTCATTGCATTTGTCTTCTTCTCATAAACCACATATGGATCCACCATAGTCATTGCATGTCTTTTCTTCTCATAAACAACATATGGATCCACCATATTCATTGCATGTGTGGTCTTTTCATAAACCACATATGGATCCACAACTATAGCCATTGCATGTGTGTTTTTCGCATAAACCACATAAGGATCCACTACAGTCATTGTATGTGTGTTCTTTTCATAGACCACATATGGATCCACAACTAGAGTCATTGCATGTGTGTTCTTTTCATAAACCACATATGGATCCACCAGAGTTCATTGCATGTGTGTTCTCATAAACCACATATGGATCCACCATAGTCATTGCATCTGTGTTCTTCTCATAAACCACATATAGATCCACCAGCGTAATTGAATGTGTGTTCTTTTCACAAACCACATATGGATCCACTAGAGTTCATTGCATGTATGTCCTTCTCATAAACCACATATGGATCCACCATAGTCATTTCATGTGTGTTCTTCTCATAAACCACATATGGATCCACCAGTGTCATTGCATTTGTGTTCTTTACACAAACCACATATGGATCCACAACTAGAGTCATTGGATGTGTGTTCTATTCATAAACCACAACTAGATTCATTGCATTTGTGTTATTTTCACAAACCACATATGGATCAACCAGTGTCAGTGAATGTGCATTCTTTTCACAAACCACATATGGATCCACCAGAGTCGTTGCATGTGTGTTCTTTTGCCAAAACACTTATGGATCTACCAGAGTCATTGCATGTAGTTTTTTTTCACATACCACATATGGATCCACCAGTGTCATTGCATGTGTGTTCTTTTCATAGACCACATATGGATCCACTAGAGTCATTGCATGTGTGTTCTTTTCACAAACCATAGATGGAACCACGGCTAGAGTCATTTCATGTCTATTCTTTTCACAAACCACATATGGATCCACCAGTGTCATTGCATGTGTGTTATTTTCATAGACCACATATGGATCCACCAGACTCATTGCATGTGTGTTCTTTTCACAAACCACATATGGAACCACTAGAGTTCATTGCATGTGTGTTCTTCTCATAAACCACATATGGGTCCACCAATGTCATTGCATGTGTGTTCTTTTCACAAACCACATATGGATCCACAACTAGATTTATTGGATGTGTGTTCTTTTCATAAACCACATATGAATCCACAACTAGAGTCATTGGATGTGTGTTCTTTTCATAAAACACATACGGATCTACCAGAGTCATTGCATGTCTATTCTTTTCATAAACAACATATGGATCCACTAGAGTCATTGCAGGTGTGTTCTTTTCACAAACCACATGTGGATCCACCAGTGTCATTGCATGTGTGTTCTTTTCACAAACCACATATGGATCCACCAGTTTCATCGCCATTAGGACCGAAGTCTAATGAACGCTCCGTACATCCAAGAAGACTGAAGCTCAACTTCGTTGACATAGTAATCAGGTTCAAAGACAAACTTCTTAAGTTAGGATGCTTACGGCACATAATACTAACTCGAGCCCCCAATCCCCTAACTCTACTCTCCTGAATCTTGGGACGAGATTCTTATAAGGGGGAAAGGTTTGTAACATCCCAATTTCAGCAACCCTGATTAGTTGTCCAGAATGTAAAAATCAGGGGGACCAAAAAACTTTTTCTTGTGAAGTGTTGGAGTGATGGCTTATTGTTGTCTGTGCTTAAGGTTCTAATTGTATAGCTTGTGAATCACTCCTTCCCTCAAAATTAGTTGTCAAAAGCTATTTAGCAAAACTATCCTGGCTCATTTTAGATATTCTCAAATGTTCTGGCATTTCAAAACATGAGCCAAGATGCTTGTGTAAGAAAAACTATTTTAGTAGCTCCTATTGACAAAACTATGGAGAGTTATAATCTCCATATGTTTTCAAGACAAAACCTTCAACTACTCTTACTTCTAGGATTTCCAAAACCCTTTATAAATCTTTTTGATTCTACTATTGGTAGGGATACTAAGGACTCTTACCTTATTCAAGTTCCAACCTTGCAAAAATGCCCATACTTACCTCAAGCTAAGATTGATGGTAATCCTAGTAGTAGTTGATTTGTTTGTAAGATGAGTTGCCTTGATCTGCTGCTTCACTTGATTGCTTAGAAGTAGTATGAGCTACTCTAGGAGATCATACTCTAGGATCAAGATACTTTAAGATCACCAAACCCTAAGAAAGAATACAAGATGGATCTGACCTCTAGCCACTAGATTATCATCTAAAACCCTTAACCAAATCAATTGTGAAGTGATCCATTCTAGAAGTTTCCAAGTCAATGAAGACCAATATAAAGCATGGATCTATTCTACCAAATATACACTTCAACATCACCCACTTGATAATTCTTTGATACCTTGCAACCCTCAAAAACATTCCCACTCATATTCTAGTCAAAAACCCTAAATCTGCTGAATTTGACAAAGTCTGGAAACTGTTTCAACATCACTTCTTTGAATGCCCCCCTTTCTCAAACCTTGTACATCTTTGGTAATGCACTTGAACAATCTTGTAGAACATCGTAATTACTACCAAGGCCCATGCTTTCCCTTGGCTAGACCATCCTTCAACACACTTGTTCTTGATGGTTTTGCTGGCAAGAAAATAACTTTTCCTGCAAATCTTATCAACTGGCCTACTTGGTCAAAAGCTCACCCCTTCATCCTACCTCCTTTGGACCAATTCTATGCAGGATTGTGTTGTACTCATAAAGTTTTATCAATACCTACTTCACTTGTTCCAAAATGGATCCTTGTGCTTCAAAAACCCACAAGGTTTTGAAGGCTATTTAATAACCTACTTTGGCACCCTTATTTTATTCAAAGTTTGGAATCAATCTTTGGAGAGCTCAACCATGATCAACCTCAAACCTCTGTACCATGGTGATATAAATCACTTGTTCTATCTATCCATATATCCCATGACCCAAGGTGAGCTCTGAGCTCCAAGATGCAACCAGGTTTTGGTGGCATAAAAATAACCTTTCCCAAGATCCTTTATCCCATGTTTCTCTTCCAAATCAAGTTGGATCTCCAAAACCCAATAATGCAAATGCTAGATACACCTTGTGTGAATAATATACCATGATTATAAATATTTTTCAAATACTATCCATAATTATGATGGCACAAAAACTAATTAATTCATTTAATGGGCAAAACCTCCAAAACTCCTTCCATAAAGGAAAGTTTGTTTTTTCCAAAACACCTTACGAACTTGGAACACATTGGAGGCATATATATAATACCCTACTTGTCCATCTCAAAAATAAATATTTTTGAGAATCTATATTATTTCTTTTTGCCCTTTTTCTTAAATGGCAGAAACAATAAAATAATTGTTTTAAATAGCTTTATTCATCAATAAATCTTGGGAAAAATCCCCATAGTGTGAATTCATATATAGGACCATCTCACATCTAAAAATATCCTTGTACAATCCAAAAATATCAAATGAAACCCTAAAAACCATTTTTGCACTATTTGAATAATCGATATAAAGTGGATCAATAATCCTCCAATAAATCCCAAGTAAATCCCGAAGGTACACCTTGACCATACCTATCTACTAGCACCACTAAATCATATAACCAAGAATAAAACTCAAGAAGTTCTTCATGATCATCAAGTGTGCCCATTTTTGATCAAAACACAAAACCACCACCAAATAATCTTCAACCCTCATCAAAACTTGCCCACTACCTTTCCACAGAAACCACCCCTCAGTCATGATCGTGTGCACTGTAGCTAAGCTACTATAGCAATATAGCCCCCTCTCTCCTTGTCATCTTATGCTGGGAAAGAGTGGAGACACATGTTAGGTCATGTCTAAATTTTTTCTTTCTCTCTCATAGCACACCTAGTCCCTCTCTGCCCCATGCCATGACACTAGAGCCACACACCACCCTCCACCGCCACCCTTGCCCAATCCCCTGCTACCTCTCTCTCCTAGGCCCTCACATGGACATGGTCCATTGTACACCACCATCCCTTGGTTAAAAGGGCCCAGGCCACCCAACACATCTCCTATGGCTCATTTTCCTCGCCACACTCCCACTTACCTCCCCACAAGCTCCACGACCCTCCTCTTGCTCGAGTTCAGCTGAGAGAAAAAGAAAAGAGTAGCTCGGCCATTGCCAAGATCTGCTCGTGGTGCTCTCCTCCTTGCTTCCCTCTCTCTGCATGATACTTTCTCAGAACCTCCTTGCCTCTCTAAACCTGACCATGCCCTTTTTCTCCCCATGCAGCAACCCTTGAGGTTTTCTCGACTACCTCTCAAGCCGGCGACGTGGTGTCTCATGCGCATGATCGATTTCTGCACCAAACCACACTGTGCCGCCCCTCTCCGAGCTCGCCCCAATGAACTGCTTCTCCTTGTACCATCCCCGATGCCTCTAGATCCTCTGGTAAGCCACCCCGTCGCCCTCCCAACCAAGCTAGGGTTCCCGCTGCGTTTGTCCTGGACCAAAGGTTGAAGAAGCACCAGCACCATTGATAGCGACTTGATCTAACGGTCGGGATCTCCTGGTACCCCTTCACCCTCACCTCTCACCGCCACACGGGCCCCAGCTGGCCTGGTCGAACCTCCTCTCCTGCACAGTGCCATGCCTAGGTGTGCCAAATTCCGTTCCTCCAGCCCATCTTGTTTCGGATCCAGCCCGGCACCCCTTTTTCATTTATTAATTCTTCCAGACTGAAAAATAGGCTGCTAGAAATAAATCTCAAAGAAAATGGAATAGGTATGTTTTTGGCCAGATCTAATTTTTGACATATTCCCCAGTGATTTCCCTAATAGGAAGACCTGGCCCCAAGCCCAACTTAATTTTTAGTATTTTCTAAGAATAAATCTACTAGAACATATCTTTTACAATCAATAAATCACTCCACAGGTTTCATAAATCCACACTGAGTTATTCCAACTTCCTCTGGAAGAAATTTGATATTCCTATTAAAAAGCATTGGTCCTATTCCAAGTGGAGCTATTTTCTACTTGTAGCAAAAATAACAAAAACAATTTTTGACTTTAGGAATTTCTCCAGGTCAAACCATAGGTTGGAATGACCTAATTCTAACTCACAGTGTAGTGGTACCTCCAGATATTTGTATATCCATGATTTCAAGAATTATTGAGCTTCCAAGTATTTTTAGATGAATTAAACACTTCTGTATGTGGTAATAACACTAAATAAATTATTACATCAGATCTACAACTCCAAAAATAGTGATTCCAAGTTTTACTGGAAGGTATTTGCAATACATATCCATTCTCCTTTACCTCATATAACCTGGACTTGTAGAGTAAATCTGGTTAAAAGGACAAATATACTACAAATCTGACTTTAGGAATTTCCCAATGGCAATCTGAAAAATATTTTGAAGCGATTACCACTCTCACTGAACTAGTCCATCAAATCCTACTTAACCATCCAAGGAAATAATTTTTGGAATTACAGAACTTTTCTGGTGAATTTTTCACCAAAACTAGAGGTTATTTCACTAGAAAAATCCTAACTAAATATATAAAATTGATAAAATCATGAAGCCACTTTTGTTGGCCTTGTTATTCCAATACCTATCTTTAGATATCATTTTTGCACATTGATATCATGCACGTCCAACCCTTAGTTCCAAACCCCTTTATTAAGTGGTTTTGGCAAATAAATCCTAAAGGAAATTCCACAAAGGCAATTTAAGTATTTCCGAATGCTATGATCTCAGTCTATCCAAAACCTACTGAATTGAATAATGTGCGGTATGTTTGTTTGTTGTATGGTATTGGTGATTGTATGCCTCGTGTTGATTGTGCCCTTGTTTGCATGCATGTGCTACCTTTAACGATAATAGTTGCGGTTATATCGGAGACCAGAAGAAGTGGTTATCATTGGATTATTATGGATTTTGCAGAATAGTCCAGGGACATATTGCCATATTGCTGACCAGGCAAGCCACCTTCTTGCTCATAAGCCTTGTCCTAATATTTTACTTATGCATGTGTTTATCCACTGTTTATGTAAACTGCATTGTTTTATATTATGAAGATCTATATCGGGCAGTGGCTTGGCTCCTCCAAACCATTACACATGTGTACTATTAAGTACAACCCCCTTGACGACACCTATTTGTCCCTAGAATGGTAGATGGTTTATCACACCATAACCCTTTGGAAACCCTATTTTAGCCGAAGCAAAACTAAAGGATGGGAAGATCCCCGAAAAAGTTTTACAAAATGTTTATGGAAAAACCTTGGTGAGGTTTGACCTACCAATAGAAGTTTGAGAGATAAAAAGCTTTTCGTTTTACAAAATGCTGAAGGAAAGATGGAGGAAAAATGTTTACGAAAACGCACCCGGTTCTTTGCAGCTTACCTATAACAACTCACCCGTGCAACCACATTACCCCGGAATGGGATGGGGCATAACTCATAGTAGTTCACTCTGATATGGGAATTCTCACTGCTACGTACGGGGGATCATCTCCCTCAAAATCCGGGCTTACCTTTACAAAAAGGGTCAACTGTCAGGCAGTCACCTGGAGTAAGCAGAGTCACCCATGTGAGTGACCGGGCAAACTATGATCCCTTCACTGAAAGTGCCCCCTCCAGGTCTGAGTGGGGTGCTTTAGTTGGTCCGTGGATCCAAACGTCCCGGTCTTGAGGGGAATAACTCATAGGGTATGGCCCGTGTCAGAGTGGACTTTCCGAGGGTTATCTTTGATTATCCGAACCCCGCATACTGGTGTATGAAGATTTGCGGTGAACCGCGGTGGATGTATCGAATCTTGTGGGTAAAGTGTACAACCACTGCAGAGCATAAATCTATTCGAATAGCCATGTCTGCGGTTATGGACGGTTGGACAAACTACTGTAGAGCAGTGCTGGTTTTGATTTCAAATGGGACTTTAGAAAAGCAAAGGCTTTGGAAATAATTTGACTAGCTCATGGTCGGAAAGGAAGGAAAGGAGTTTGGTCATGTGATGACCGAAAGGAAGAAACAAATGGGTGACCCAGTCCTAGTGTTTTCCAAAACTTTTCGAACAGTTCTCCAGAATGTTTTACAAAAGTTTTCAACAAAGAAATGTAGATGTTATATCTACAGGAGAAACTATTTGATAAAAGAACCTCCCTTGGAGCCCTCCTCCTACCACAGCCATATTGCATATTCTCTTGTTATTATTATTCTCTCAAGGTGGTTTGCGAGTACATTCAAAGTACTCACTGGCATTGTCCCTGGCAATTAACTTGGTCAGATATCAAGAAGAAGGTGAATTTGACGGTTATGCAAGCTAGGACGATATCCTAGTCAGTTGATTGTAGGTCAAGGCATGGCTCGGGCTCTACGCTTGATGAAGTTCCGCTGATGATTATTGATGTGGATCCACCAGAGTCATTGCATGTGTGTTCTTTTCACAAACCACATATGGATCCACCAGTGTCATTGCATGTGTGTTGTTTTCACAAACCACATATGGATCCACCAAATTTCATTGCATGTGTGTTCCTCTCATAAAGAACATATGGATCCACTATAGTAATTTCATGTGTGTTCTTCTCATAAACCACACATGGATCCACCAGAGCCATTGCACGTGTGTTCTTTTCACAAACCATATATGGATCCACCAGTGTCATTGCATGTGTGTTCTTTTCACAAACCGCATATGGATCCACCAGAGTTCATTGCATGTGTGTTATTCTCATAAACCACATATGGATCCACCATAGTCATTGCATGTCTGTTCTTTTCATAAACTACATATGGATCCACTAGAGTCATTGCATTTCTTTTCTTTTCATAAACTACATATGGATCCACCGGAGTCATTGCATGTGTGTTCTTTTCACAAACCACATATGGATCCACCAGTGTCATTGCATGTGCGTTCTTTTCACAAACCACATATGGATCCACCAGAGTTCATTGCATGTGTGTTCTTCTCATAAAGCACATATGGATCCACTATAGTAATTGCATGTGTGTTCTTCTCATAAACCACATATGGATCGATCCAGAGTCATTGCATGTGTGTTCTTTTCACAAACCACAAATGGATCCACCAGTGTCATTGCATGTGTGTCCTTTTCACAAACCACATATGGATCCACCAGAGTTCATTGCATGTCTCTTCTTCTCATAAACCACATATGGATCCACCAAAGTCATTGCATGTGTGTTCTTCTCATAAACCACATATGGATCCACTAGAGTCATTGCAAGTGTGTTCTTTTCATAAACCACATATTGATCCACAACAAGATTAATTGCATGTGTGTTCTTCTCATAAACCATATATGGATCCACTAGAGTCATTGCATGTGTGTTCTTTTCATAGACCACATATGGATCCACAACTAGAGTCATTGCTTGTGTGTTCTTTTCACAAACCACCTATGGATCCACCAGAGTTCATTGCATGTGTGATCTTTTCAAAAACCACATATGGATCCACCAGAGTGATTGCATGTGTGTTCTTTTGACAAACCACATATGGATCCACCAGTGTCATTGCATGTGTGTACTTTTCACAAACCACATATGGATCCACCAGAGTTCATTGCATGTGTGTTCTTCTCATAAACCACATATGGATCCACCATATTGCATGTGTGTTCTTCTCATAAACCACATATGGTCCACCAGGGTCATTGCATGACGAGGGGTAACCTCGGAATGCCCATGGTGATGGACTTGGGGTTTCGCGAATAAGAGAACGCTGGGGATTTCGTCGGATGCCAGGGAAATCAATGGAATCAAAGTCGCCTGAATAATTGAAAAACACTCTATTGCAAGTTGTCCTCTAGATTTTGGGGTACCCTCGCTTGGGCTTCTCCTGTCCTATATATAATAGGCCGGGTCTCAAAGATGTATGCGGATAGGTTTCATACACGCGTGATTACAATACCAACATAATGTCGGTTCGTGGTTACTTTCCTAATACAGTAAAAGTCTCTATCGGTTGCTTCCTTGGGCAGTTATTTGGAATCTTTATGGGACGTAGGCCTTTTACCCAATGTAGGGTAGCGAATAATGAGCATCCGAGTAATCATACCCATGTCAGCAGCCCCCGAGACTCCATCTGAATCCGCAGTTTTCAGGTTGAGTCTCAAAGTTTTATTTCTTCTTTCTCTCATTTTGTTAGATTTTCATTTTTGTAGGGACTTTGGTACAATCAGTCTGATGCTTCCGACGGATCGGGAATCAATTAATTGTTCCTAGGCAAAAACAAGGTTGACCTACATCAGACTAAAGTCCCTAGACTCGAATCCGGAATTTGTAACTTGTGTAATTCTGTTTGAGTCGTTGAGGTCTTACTGAATACTTAATTCCAGTTTCTATTTTATCGGGTACCCAACGCGTCTGTCAGAATCTTTCATCGTATCGTTGATACGGATATTTTACTGGCAGAGCGCATTCTTGTGTGATTACCAGTCCACACAGGACGAATCTTGGGGTCTTGCCTTCATGTTTCTGAACACGGCATTCAGATTTTTGTCGCGTTGGGTGCGATCCGAGAGTTTTATTTTATTTTCTATAATCTGCTCCTGATAGGAGTATCTATCGTCGAATGCTTCCTTCGTTTTTCTTTATCAGGTGTGCGCCAGCGCTCTTGATAGGTGTAGTCCTCGAGGCTATGTTTGGATATATGTATCAAAACATAGGCTCAAAAAATGCATCAACTTTTTATGTAAGTTTTTGTCGGGTGCACGACCAGTTCTCCCGATAGGAATAGCCCCCGAGGCTAAAATCGTAATGTTGTATATTCGAGTGTAGTCTCAAATCTTCTCCTGGAGGAATTTACTTCGACTCCAATTGAATTTCTCTGGGTCATACGCTAAAAAAGCCGCAATTTTTGCTGCAGTGCATCTTTTGTGACGTCGGTGATGACGTATGTGATGCTGTTACTTTCCAAAAAAACACGCCCTGATGGGACGTGTCGAACGTGGGCCCATACAGCAGTAATGCTGACGCGTGATAGCATATTCAGCAGAGATTCTTGACTGCACGTCCCCTCTCTGCGCGAAAATCGAGGTATCACGTGTTGTTCTCCGTTTTTACCGCAGCCATAATCTTTCTTTTAATTTTTTCTTCCCACGGAATCTTTGCAACACGTGTCATCGTCGTGCGCCCTTCTGCCAGTTCAATTTTGCATCGAATGGTTCAGTCCTCTCATAGTTGCTCTTTATAAGGGAGGAGGGTTGTGTTTTATTGTTTTACCTCACCTTCCCTTGCCTCATCTTCCTCCTCGGGCTCTTGCCCCATCTTCCTCTTCGCGCTCTTGCCCCCTTATGGACTCATGTTCTTGCTCCCCTGCAAAATCCCTGGTTCTTGGGCTCTTGCTCCTCTTTGCTACCATGGGCAAAAGCAAAGCTGCTAGAACTTCTGCTGCCGTCGCCAAGGCCACCAAGACGAGGGATGTCGGATAGGCCCACACTAAGAGCATGGCGCGGGAACTCCGTGAGGTGTGAAAATATGGTCATCTAACGGAGGGTTCCTTCAAGCTTCCTAGGGACGAGGCTACTCCCATCCCCGATCCTAGCTGGAGGGTAAAGTTCCTCTCTTTCCTCTTCCACGGTCTTTCCCTTCCTCTCCATGAATTTCTTCGGGGCCTTCTGTTTGTTTATGGTGTGTAGATGTATCATCTCACTCCCAACTCTATTCTCCACGTCGCTTGTTTTGTCACTCTTTGCGAGTGTTTTCTTGGGATTCATCCCCATTTGGGCCTTTGGAAACACTTCTTCTACGTTCGTCGCAATGCCACTGACACCATCTTCCATGATGTTGGTGGCGCTATTTTCACTATCCGATCCGACATTGATTACTTTGATTTGAAAATCACAGATTATGTCCAAGGCTAGAAGTCCAAGTGGTTTTATGTCAAAGATCAACCACTCAAAAGCCAATCTTTTGGGTTAAGCCCCTTTGACCCAAAGAAAATCTGCCACAAACTTGATTCCTGGGACCAGCGTCCTTCTGCTGAAGAAATGGCAGAAATCAAGCCTTTTGTTGATCGTATTTACGAGCTGCGGCACGAGGTTGGTAAAGAATTGTTGGGTCTCCAGATCCTGGCGTATTTTTTACGGATCCGTGTCCAGCTGCTCCCAGCTCGGTTGTCTAGTATGTGGGCGTATACCGGGAAGAAGGACCTAATGAGGATTTCCTCGGAGGACCTCACCCTTAAGGTGTATGAGAAGAGAGTCTGGAGCTTCACAACTTTGATAGAAAAAAGCCCGGTTCCTTCGACTTGCCTTGTCGAGCCCTATGGCAAGAAAAAATGGCTTCCCGAGGTACAATTTCTTCGCCTTTGTCTTTTTTTTATCTTCTGCTTGTAGATACATTTTTCAATTGTTTCGCTTTATGTAGGAATTTTATCACCTGAGCTCACTTCCTCCCCTTCCCAGAAATGGTGACCCCCTGTCCACCCCTCTACATCTGACGATCTCCCTATGACTGGGGCTGCCGCGGATGAGGAGGGGGAATTTTCTGCATCTTATTCTTTGTCGAGGACGCAATCACTCCCTTCGGCTGGCTCTGGAGAATTTTGAGTGGAGAGTGCCGATGAAGAAAGGAAAAACCCTTGTGTTGTGGAAACAGTCGAGGATTCGGATGACTCACCCGGTGATGACGTATGTCCTACGCAGGATGTGTCTTCGTAAGTATTTGCTTTCTTCTTTTTCTGTTTCACCGGGTGATTTTACTGCTGATGCTTACTCTTGGTCATGTTGATTTTAGTGATGACGATGATCTTCCTGCTTCTCCTCTCCCACATTTGTGTGCTTCTCTACAAGAAAAACCCCTCCGCCGTTGGTAGAGCCAAAAGAGAAAATTATGTCTCTTGTGGAAAAAAGTGTCTAGGAGGATCTCGCTACTTCATCCAAGCCGCCACCGCAAAAAGGGAGGAAAATGGCAGGTAAAGGGGTGGTGATATCTGAAGAACCCATTGATGTGGACATGAAGGATGTAAGTCACTTTTGGTGCCAGAATTTTTCCTTCCCGTATATTTAGTCTACCTTTATATCCTTTTGCTGTGTTTTTCCTTTGCTCAGCCTTTGATGCGCGAGATAGTTGGTATGGCCACTCGTTTTATAAGGATCCGCGATGATGCCAAAGAGCTGAAAGGTATGTGCTGATCGTTTTTGTAATCTCTTTGTAGATATGTTCATCCTTATTTTTGCGTTTCCCTCCTATAGCCGCTGCTAAGCAATCCGGAATTATCCGGGATGAGGCGATGAAGCGTGCCGATGATCTCGAAGTCAGGCTCCGAGCTGCGTAAGAGGCCAATCAGAAGGCGAAAGTCGATGCTGGGGAACTGGCCAGGCAAGTTGCTGCTCGAATGCGAATCTGCGGCAGCACCTGGAGGCCCTAAATAACTCGCTGACCCGTAAGTTTTTATATGTGCGTGTTTTTTTGTTTTGTTTCTTTCTTTTGTTTGTCAACCTCTTCTTCTCTCTTTTTGTTTGTCAGAGCTGACTGGCCAGAACCTGACACTGGATGATGATAAGAAGGTTGATCATTTGTCGGATGTTATTAGCACTTTGGAGGCTAACAACATTCGTGGGTGCCATCTTCTTGTTCGTTTGTGCCGCACCTTCAAGAAGCTCCATGCCGAAGTATTTCCAACCACGGATGTGCCGGAGGACCTGAATGATCTTGTCGCCGTTTTTGGTGCTGATCCCGATCCCCTTGTTGGATATAGTTTGACGCAGTCAAGGAGCGGTGCCGAAACTTCGATGGCCCTAGCGATGGCGCACCGTGAGAAGGTCGACTGGGAGAAGGTTAGCTCCTCTATCTCGGTCACCCGAGTGGCAAAGCAGTTGACCTGAAGCTACATATTAAAAGGGCCATAAAATATTCTCGGCTGCTCCCGGGTCTAGTATTAGGTTCAGGGAAACTGCCTGCCCCTTCCTCAGCTGCTCTTACTGCGATGGGCGCTCCTTCTTTGGCTACTCCTGCCGCTGTTGTAGCTAGTGCTCCTTCTGCCAGCGGCACCTTGTCTTTGAAGGACGCAGCCTCATAGGCCCTGTTTTGTAATCGTTTGTCATGTCTCTTTGTAATGAACCTTTACTTTATCCAGCTTTCCCTTGCTTCTTTTTGGAAGGAGGCAACTTTTGAATATATGTGCTCGAGCTTGCATTTGTATGTTGAACGTTTCACATCTTTTTGTCTTGTCAGGTCTTGAATGATTCTTCAGCTCCTTCAGGACCCGTGTAGTTGTCGGATGTTATTCCGTCTTCTGTTGTACTAGGCGCAACCAGTTCCGTCATTGTGCGTACGGTGGACCCGCCATTGTATGCTGAGAAGATAGAGCAGGTGAAAAAACTCTAAGGAAAACTTCGGTTTGTTCAATCGATGGCGGATGTTTCCCAGTTAAAAACACATGAAGCTATCAACCACGAGGCTGTTTTCTTTGAAGAAATCTCCAGGGCGAGCGAGAGGCTGTTGTGTAAGTACTTGTCCTCTGTCTTTTTTTCCTTTGGTTGCCTTTCCCGTCTTGCGAGAAATTGATATTTTGTCTTCTTGATTTATAGGCATTCGATTGTGCGAGAGGGATGAGACCAAACATCTGCGCAACCGAATGCACGCTCTTGTGGCTGCTTCCCGAAGTTTTGAGATGGACCCTTGGACTGATCATCGCCGTGCCTATACTGTAGCGTTGCTTCAGGGTCGCCTGTCGGAGTTGGAGCAATTCGTCGAGTGCTGCAACAAGTCTCTGGCCATTACTTATAATGCCATGTTTCCTCTGGATCCTCAACCTCAAACCTTGGGGGACTTGATCGTGAAGTTCCAACAGGGTGAGAAGATCCATCATTTTGTGAAGCTTCAACTAGTGGCGGGTGCTAAGCTCGCGCTTTCCTGGGTGCCTGTGCATCATCCGACACTAGACTTGGACGATGTATATTCGTGGCTACCTTATCCTCGTGATGGTGGTCTTATTGATATGGTGCCTCATTACGCCGCTGCTCGTAGTTGTTTGGAAGCAGACGAAGAGTTTTTTATAAGCTTCCCTATCTGATTATTTACTTTCTTCGCCTTTGTACTTTGTATAGAACTACTTTATACTTGTCAAAAAGGTCGTATATTTTATACATGATTTTGATTGTGTGTTGTATTATCTTGCAGGGGGATCTGGCGAACTGATGTGCCATAGAAGTTTTTGTCGCGGAATACTTTCTTTAGTTATTCATAACAATGGGTGAGAGTACATTGCGGTGGCGCGATCGCTTGGCCGTTGGCCTTTATTGAAAGTAAGGTGTATCTAAATAGACATTTTCTGAAGGGACTTCGGCTTCAATCAGTGGGTCTTCTTATGCGGGACCATTATTGGAGGCCGCATACGATGCTTTTTGCGAGGCTGCTGCGTGCTTTCTCTTCCGATATTTTCTTCTTGCGGGTGTGCCCTTCATGTGTCGACTCTTTATCCGCCAATTTTAGATTCCCAAGATCCGCCCCCATCCCAAAAGACTCTGAGATTTTGTTGAATTCTCGATCGCAGCTATCTGCGCAGCTGAAGCTTCCTTTGAATGTGATGACCCCGTTGGGGGCTGGCATTTAAAGAACTAGGTATGCGTAGTGAGGTACTACCATGAACCTGGTGAAAGCTGGTCATCCCAGGATTGCGTGGTATTGAGATGGCCAGTCCATAACTTCGAATTCTAGCTTTTCTCTTCTAAAGTTACTTATTGATCCGAAAACTACGTCGAGGTGGACTTTGCCCAAAGGGATTTTGGCTTTCCTAGGAACTATCCTATGGAAGGTTGTGTTGGTTGGTGTTAGGTTCGTTATGGACCAGCTCATGGCCCACAGAGTTTTGGCGTAAATCAGGTTGATGCTGCTTCCTGCATCCAAGAAAACCTTGCTCATGTCGAACCCGCCGATTTGCGCTTCCACTATTAGCGCTGACTGGCTTGGCTGGTGATCAATTTATGTGTTCTATTAGAGGGTGGCCCCTTCTGGATCATTGACATCGCTCCTTTTGACCTAGGATATTCGTTGTCTTGGTATGTTGTATTTTGCGGCGTCCCGCTGGTGGAGGTGGAGCGCAAATGGCCAAAGTGCCAGGCGTAGGGGTGTAGTTTCTATTGGTCGCTTCGGCTGCCTTTGCATTGCATAGTTCTTACATCTTTAGGAATGTTCAGTAGTCTTTTAGGAGGTGATTTGATCGCCTTTTCCCTATTGAGTCGACGTAGTAATGTATATTGCAGGGTCCTTCCAACATTTGTCCTGCTGACATTGGTGGGTCTCGGTTCATCGGCTGGTATCGTTGCCATAGCTGGCTTTCCCCGATGTTGTCCCTACTTCCACGATATATGATGTTGTGGTCATCACTTCGTCGGTTGTCTATTCCAGAGAAACCCGCTGCGACATAACCGGGTGTATGGTATCCATCATTGGTTCGTCGTCTCCGGTCATTGTTACGCCAGTCTCTGTCATCGGGTGAACGAGCCCCTTTGTTGTGTACTGTGTCCTCTCCGTTGGCCAAACGATTGGCTATTTCCATGAGCTACAAAATTGTCTTTGGCTTTGTTCATCCTAGTTCTTCAATGAACTCCTGTCGACAGAGACCATCATTGAAGACATCGATTTCTCTTTCGTCGGATATTGCTTCAGCCGAATTTTTGTTTGTGTTCCATCGTTGGATGAAGGCTCGTATCGATTCTCCTGGCTTTTGCTTGCAGGCACGCAATTGCTCTAAAGATGCGGGTCGCTTGAATGTAGATTGAAAGTTTCTGATGAATTTGTCTTCAAGATCGTTCCAACTGCTGATGGAATCTTTTGGTAGTTGCTTTAGCCAGGACCATGCCGCACCGGTTAGTTGGAGCTACAGGCTTTGCATTTCCGTGTCTTTGGATCCGCCTTATAATCTGACAATCGCCAGATAATCTTTCATCCTAGCTTTGGGTTCTTGGAGGCCGTCATATTTTTGTCGATCTTGGGGTAGCTTAAAATCTTTCGGCACCAGAGTTTTGCGAACCCGTCGGGTAAAGCAGCTGGCTCCACATAATTCTTGTTCGTCCTCACTTTCGCCATCAAGGTACCCTCGGGTGCTGCGCTCTTCTCGTGATCGATCAATCCTTCGCTGGTTGATGTCATTTCTTGCATCGTTACGTGGTTCTCGTTCAGAAAAGTGGACCCGATGTGGCCACCGCGATCATCGGGTGTGACCTTCCTACCGAGGGTTGTTGTGACAGCGTGGGGACCGATCATGTCACCTCGTGGTTTCTTTATCTGCTTGTGCAAGAGTTTCTCCCACCAAGCCGAGGTTCATCGAGGCAGATCGGTGGAGGGCTGCACAAGGATCGTCAGGTGCAGGTTGTGTTGTGATTAGGTATGTTTGTGCAGCCACAATAGCTGCATGGGTTGTCTTTGCCTTGATATTTCCATCTTGATCTATCAACATAAATGAGAGATCAAGGTATCGAATTAATCCGCTTCCCTCTTCTTCGGGTATATCTCGTAATCTAGACGTTCCTCTTCTTGGCGATGCTCCTCCCGTTATGCTCCTTGATCCTCGGGTGGGGCTTAGTTGTGCCCGCCGTAAGCTAGATTCATCGGCTATACTTTTCCTTTCATCGAGCTGCCTTTGCATCCTGAGGATTTCCCTCTTTTTGTAGTGTAGCGGGTACTAGTATGCCAAGAGATCTTCGTGGGTGGCATCCGTTGTCATTGGGACCGCACCCGAGATGGCTGCTCTCGCCTTTTCCCATGCACTGGCTCGTAGGCTAAGGGTTCACCTCTCATCTTCACATGGTTGCTCTTCTTCCCAATTTTCCCGGTTGAATGTTGGGTCTGCCCCGTTTCCTCGACTTCCTTCATTGTCATTACTTCCTGCACTATGATTTGAAAGAATATCATCGGGGTTAAGAATTGGATTCCCGTTGGAGTCTTGATGGGTCGTGGCGTCTCCGATGATCATGCACACTTGGTGCCGAGTGGAGTATGGGCTGGTAACATCGTCATTTTGGTCGATGGAGACACTATCGGAAGAGCTAGTGAAGTCCATTAGTTTTTGCTCTAGATAGATTTCAGCCATCCGAATTCCAAAGTCGATGCTTTTACTATTTTCTTCCGGTTCTGCATTGGCTGGGTTTGCTTCACATGGTGGTGTGAACGGCGGGGTCGATCCGAAGGAGAGATTGTCATAGAGACCATCAAGATCCCCCGGATTCGTGTCGATTTTCCCGCTTTCGCTGCCTTCTTCGATCTGTTCTTCGACTTCCATTGATGATCCGATAGAAGTTTCATGAACTTATGTTGGCATAGATGTTCGGATGGGCGGGCGTGTATTTTCTTTCGTCGAGTTGATGCTTGGTGGAGAGTGTTCCACCGAATCCGTACTTCTAGCGTTCAGATTTCCCACAGACGGCACCAATTGACGAGGGGTAACCTCGGTAATGCCCATGGTGATGGACTTGGGGTTTCGTGGAAAAGAGAACGCTGGGGATTTCGTCGGATGTCAGGGAAAACAATGGAATCAAAGTCGCCTGAATATTGGAAAAACACTCTATTACAAGGTGTCCTCTAGATTTCCGAGTACCCTCGCTTGGGCTTCTCCCGTCCTATATATAATAGGCTAGATCTCAAAGCTGTATGCGGATAGGTTTCATACACGCGTGATTAGAATACCAACATAATGTCAGTTCGTGGTTTCTTTCCTAATACAGTAAAAGTCTCTGTCGGTTGCTTCCTTGGGCTGTTATCTAGAATCTTTAGGGGTCGTAGGCCTTTTACCCAATGTAGCGTCGCGAATACCGAGCATCTAAGTAATCATACCCCTGTCATTGCATGTGTGTTCTTTTAAAAACCACATATGGATCCACAACTAGAGTCATTGGATGTGTGTTCTTTTCATAAACCACATATGGATCCACCAGAGTCATTGCATGTCTATTATTTTCATAAACCACATATGGATCCACTCGAGTCATTGGATGTGTGTTCTATTCACAAACCACATATGGATCCACCAGTGTCATTGCATGTGTGTTCTTTTCACAAACCACATATGGATCCACCAGAGTTCATTGCATGTGTGTTCTTCTCATAAACCACATATGGATCCACCATAGTCACTGCATGTGTGTTCTTCTCATAAACCACATATGGATCCACCAAAATCATTGCATGTGTGTTCTTTTCATAAACCACATATGGATCCACAACTAGAGTCATTGCATGTGTGTTCTTTTCACCAACCACATATGGATCCACCAGTGTCATTGCACGTGTGTTCTTCCCATAAACCACATATGGATCCACCAGAGTCATTACATGTGTGTTCTTTTCACAAACCACATATGGATCCACCAGTGTCATTGCATGTGTGTTCTTTTCACAAACCACATATGGAACCACCAGAGTCATTGCATGTGTGTTATTTTCATAAACCACATATGGATCCACCAGAGTCATTGCATGTGTGTTCTTTTCATAGACCACATATGGATCCACCAGTGGCATTGCATGTGGGTTCTTTTCACAAACCACATATGGATCCACCAGTGTCATTACATGTGTGTTATTTTCACAAACCACATATGGATCCACCAGAATTCATTGCATGTGTGTTCTTCTCATAAACCACATATGGATTCACAAGTGTCAATGGCTACATATGAATCCACCAGAGTTCATTGCATATGTGTTCTTCGCATAAACCAAATATGGACCCACCATAGTCATTGCATGTGTGTTCTTCTCATAAACCACTTATGGATCCACCAGAGTGATTCCATGTGTGTTCTTTTCATAAACCACATATGGATCCACAACAAGAGTCATTGCATGTGTGTTCTTCTCATAAACCAGAGCTAGAGTCATTGCATGAGTGTTCTTTTCACAAACCACATATGGATCCACCAGTGTCATTGAATGTGTGTTCTTTTCACAAACCACATATGGATCCACCAGAGTTATTGCATGTATGTTCTTTTCCTAAAACACATACGGATCTACCAGAGTCATTGCATGGGTGTTCTTTTCACAAACAACATATGGATCCACCAGTGTCATTGCATGTGTGTTCTTTTCATAGACCACATATGGGTCCACCAGAGTCATTGCCTGTGTTTTCTTTTCACAAACCACATATGGAACCACAGTTATAGTCATTGCATGTCTGTTCTTTTCACAAACAACATATACATCAACCAGTCATTGTATGTGTGTTCTTTTCATAGACCACATATGGATCCACCAGAGTCATTGCATGTGTGTTCTTTTCACAAACCACATATGGAACCACAGCTAAAGTCATTGCATGTGTGTTCTTTTCACAAACCACATATGGATCCACTAGAGTCATTACATTTGTGTTCTTTTTTCATTAACCACAACTATAGTCATTGCATGTCTGTTCTTTTCACAAACCACATATGGATCCACCAGAGTCATTGCATGTCTGTTCTTTTCACAAACCACATATGGATCCACCAGAGTCATTGCATGTGTATTCTTTTCCTAAAACACATATGGATCTACCAGATTCATTGCATGTGTGTTATTTTCACAAACCACATGTGGATCCACCAGTGTAATTGCATGTGTGTTCTTTTGATAGACCACATATGGATCCACCAGAGTCATTGCATGTGTGTTCTTTTCACAAACCACATATGGAACTGCAGCTAGAGTCATTGGATGTCTCTTCTTTTCAGAAACCACATATAGATCCACCAGAGTCATTGCATGTATGTTCTTTTCATTAACAATAGTTAGAGTCATTGCATGTCTATTCTTTTCACAAACGACATATGAATCTAGCTAGAGTCATTGCATGTATGCTCTTTTCACAAACCACATATGGATCCACCAGAGTCATTGCATGTCTGTTCTTATCATAAACCACATATGGATCCACCAGAGTGATTCCATGTGTGTTCTTTTCATAAACCACATGAGCATGTGTGTTCTTTTCACAAACCACATATGCATCCACTAGAGTTCACAGCATGTGTGTTCTTATTCTCATAAACCACATCTGGATCCACCATAGTCATTTCATGTGTGTTCTTCTCATAAAGCACATATGGATCCACCAGAGTCATTGCATGTGTGTTCTTTTCATGAACCACATATGGATAAACAACTAGAGTCATTGGATGTGTGTTCTTTTCATAAAACACATATGGATCCACCAGAGTCATTGCATGTCTATTCTTTTCATAAACCACATATGGATCCACCAGAGTCATTGTATGTGTGTTCTTTTCATAAACCACATATGGATCCACCAGTGTCATTGCATGTGTGTTCTTTTCACAAACCACATATAGATCCACCAGAGTTCATTGCATGTGAGTTCTTCTCATAAACACATATGGATCCACCATAGTCATTGCATGTGTGATCTTCTCATAAACCACATATGGATCTACCAGAGTCATTGCATGTGTGTTCTTTTCATAAACCACATATGGATCCACAACTAGAGTCAGTGGATGTGTGTTCTTTTCATAAACCACATATGGATCCACCAGAGTCATTGCATGTGTGTTCTTTTCAAAAACCATATATGGATCCACCAGTGTCATTGAATGTGTGTTCTTTTCACAAACCACATATGGATCCACTAGAGTTATTGCGTGTGTGTTCTTTTCTTAAAACACATATGGATCCACTAGAGTCATTGCATGTGTGTTCTTTTCACAAACCACATATGCATCCACCAATGTCATTGCATGTGTGTTATTTTCATAGACCACATATGGATCCACTAGAGTCATTGCATGTTTGTTCTTTTCACAAACCACATATGAAACCACAACTAGAGTCATTGCATGTCTGTTCTTTTCTCAAACCACATATGGATCCACCAGAGGCATTGCATGTGCGTTCTTTTCACAATCCACATATGGAACCATAGCTAGAGTCATTGCATGTGTGTTCTTTTCACAAACCACATATGGATCCACCAGAGTCATTGCATGTGTGTTCTTTTCATTAACCACAGCTAGAGTCATTGCATGTCTGTTCTTTTCACAAACCACATATGGATCCAGCTAGAGCCACTACATGTCTGTTCTTTTCACAAACCACATATGGATCCACCAGAGTCAATGCATGCCTGTTCTTTTCACAACCCATATATGGATCCACTAGAGTCATTGCATGTGTATTCTTTTACTAAAACACATATGGTTCTACCGAAGTTATTTCATGTGTGTTATTTTCATAAACCACATATGGATCCACCTGTGTCATTGCATGTGTGTTCTTTTCATAGACCACATATGGATCCACCAGTGTCATTGCATGTTTGTTGTTTTCACAAACATATGAAACCATAGCTAGAGTCATTACATGTCTCTTCTTTTCTCAAACCACATATGGATCCACCAATGGCATTGCATGTGTGTTCTTTTCATAGACCACATATGGATCCACTAGAGTCATTGCATGTGTGTTCTTTTCACAAACAGCATATGGAACCACAACTAGAGTCATTGCATGTCTGTTATTTTCAGAAACCACATATAGATCCACAAGAGTCATTGCATGTGTGTTCTTTCCCTAAAACACATATGGATCCACCAGAGTCATTGCATGTGTATTCTTTTCCTAAACCACATATGGATCCACCAGAGTCATTGCATGTGTGTTCTTTCCATTAACCATAGCTAGAGTCATTGCATGTCTGTTCTTTTCACAAACCACATATGGATCCACCAAAGTCAGTGCATATGTGTTCTTTTCATAGACCACATATGGATCCACCAGAGACACTGCATGTGTGTTCTTTTCACAAACCACATATGGAACCATATCTAGAGTCATTGCATGTGTGTTGTTTTCACAAACCACATATGGATCCACTAGAGTCATTGCATGTGTGTTATTTTCATTAACCACACCTAGAGACATTGCATGTCTGTTGCTTTCACAAACCACATATGGATCCAGCTAGAGTCATTGCATGTCTGTTGTTTTCACAAACCACATATGGATCCCCCAGACTCATAGCATGTCTATTCTTTTCATAAACCACATATGGATCCACCATAGTCATTACATGTGTGTTCTTTTCATAAACCACATGAGCATGTGTGTTCTTTTCACAAACCACATATGGATCCACTAGTGTCATTGAATGTATGTTCATTTCACAAACCACATATGGATCCACTAGAGGTATTGAATGTGTGTTCCTTTCCTAAACCACATATGAATCCACAAGTGTCATTGAATGTGTGTTATTTTCACAAACCACATACGGATCTACCAGAGTCATTGCATGTGTGTTGTTTTCTTAAAACACATATGGATCCACCAGAGTCATTGCATGTGTGTTCTTTTCACAAGCCACATATGGATCCCCGAGTGTCATTGCATGGGTGTTCTTGTCTTTAACGACGGTTAGAGTATTTACATGTGTGTTCTTTTCACAAACCACATATGTATCCACCAGTGTCATTGCATGTGTGTTCTTTTCATAGAGAACATATGGATCCACCAGAGGCATTGCATGTGCGTTCTTTTCACAATCCACATATGGAACCATAGCTAGAGTCATTGCATGTGTGTTCTTTTCACAAACCACATATGGATCCACCAGAGTCATTGCATGTGTGTTCTTTTCATTAACCACAGCTAGAGTCATTGCATGTCTGTTCTTTTCACAAACCACATATGGATCCAGCTAGAGCCACTGCATGTCTGTTCTTTTCACAAACCACATATGGATCCACCAGAGTCAATGCATGCCTGTTCTTTTCACAACCCATATATGGATCCACTAGAGTCATTGCATGTGTATTCTTTTCCTAAAACACATATGGTTCTACCGGAGTTATTTCATGTGTGTTATTTTCACAAACCACATATGGATCCCCCAGTGTCATTGCATGTGTGTTCTTTTCATAGACCACATATGGATCCACCAGTGTCATTGCATGTTTGTTGTTTTCACAAACATATGAAACCACAGCTAGAGTCATTACATGTCTCTTGTTTTCTCAAACCACATATGGATCCACCAATGTCATTGCATGTGTGTTCTTTTCATCGACCACATATGGATCCACTAGAGTCATTGCATGTGTGTTCTTTTCACAAACAGCATATGGAACCACAACTAGAGTCATTGCATGTCTGTTATTTTCAGAAACCACATATAGATCCACAAGAGTCATTGCATGTGTGTTCTTTTCCTAAAACACATATGGATCCACCAGAGTCATTGCATGTGTATTCTTTTCACAAACCACATATGGATCAACCAGAGTCATTGCATGTGTGTTCTTTTCATTAACCATAGCTAGAGTCATTGCATGTCTGTTCTTTTCACAAACTACATATGGATCCACCATAGTCATTCCATATCTGTTCTTTTCACAAACCACATATGGATCCACCAGAGTCATTGCAAGTGTATTCTTTTCCTAAAACACATATGGATCTACTAGAGTCATTACATGTGTGTTATTTTCACAAATCACACATACACCCACCAGTGTCATTGCATATGTGTTCTTTTCATAGACCATATATGGATCCACCAGAGTTATTGCATGTATATTCTTATCACAAACCACATATGAAACCACAGCTAAAGTCATTGGATGTTTGTTCTTTTCACAAACCACATATGCATCCACCAATGTCATTGCATGTGTGTTCTTCTCATAAACCACATATGGATCCACCAGAGTCATTGCATGTGTGTTCTTTTCATAGACCACATATGGATCCATTAGAGTCATTGCATGTGTGTTCTTTTCACAAACCACATATGGAACCATAGCTAGAGTCATTGCATGTCTATTCTTTTCAGAAACCACATATAGATCCACCAGAGTCATTACATGTGTGTTCCTTTCATGAACCATAGCTAGAGTCATTGCATGTCTATTCTTTTCACAAACTCATATGGATCTAGCTAATGTCATTGCATGTTTGTTCTTCTCAGAAACCCCATATGGATCCACCAGCCTTATTGCATGTCTGTTCTTTTCATAAATCACATATGGATCCACCAGAGTCATTACATATGTGTTCTTTTCATAAACCACATGATCCCGTGTGTTCTTTTCACAAACCACATATGGATCCACTAGTGTCATTGAATGCGTGTTGTTTTCACAAACCACATATGGATCCACTAGAGGTATTGCATGTGTGTTCATTTCCTAAAACACATATGGATCCACTAGTGTAAGTGAATGTGTGTTCTTTTCACAAACCACATATGGATCCACCAGACTCATTGCATGTGTGTTCTTTTCATAGACCATATATGGATCCACCAGAGTCATTGCATGTGTGTTCTTTTCACAAACCACATATGGAACCATATCTAGAGTCATTGCATGTGTGTCCTTTTCGCAAACCACATATGGATCCACCAGAGTCATTGCTTGTGTGTTCTTTTCATTAACCACAGCTAGAGACATTGCATGTCTGGTCTTTTCACAAACCACATATGGATCTAGATAGAGTCATTGCATGTCTGTTCTTTTCACAAACCACATATGGATCCACCAGAGTCATTTTATGTCTATTCGTTGAACAAACCATATCTGGATCCACTAGAGTCATTGCATGTGTATTCTTTTCCTAAAACACATATGGATCTACCAGAGTCATTGCATGTGTGTTATTTTCACAAACTACATATGGATCCACCAGTGTCATTGCATTGTGTTCTTTTCATAGACCACTTATGGATCCACCAGAGTCATTGCATGTGTGTTCTTTTAACAAAACACATATGGAACCACAGTTAGAGTCATTGCATGCCTGTTCTTTTCAGAAACCACATATAGATCCACCAGAGTCATTGCATGTGTGTTCTTTTCGTTAACCATAGCTAGAGTCATTGCATGTCTGTTCTTTTCACAAACTCATATGGATCTAGCTAGAGTCATTGCATGTTTGTTCTTTTCACAAATCACATATGGATCCACCAGATTTATTGCATGTTTGTTCTTTTCATAAACCACATATGGATCGACCAGAGTCATTACATGTGTGTTCTTTTCATAAACCCCATGAGCATGTGTGTTCTTTTCACCAACCACATATGGATCCACCAGTGTCATTGAATGTGTGTTCTTTTCACAAACCACATATGGATCCACTAGAGGTATTGCATATGTGTTCTTTTCCTAAAACACATATCGATCCACCAGTGTCATTGAATGTGTGTTCTTTTCACGAACCGCATATGGATCCACCAAAGTCTTTCATGTGTGTTCTTTTCCTAAAACACATATGGATCCACAAGAGTCATTGCATCTGTGTTCTTTTCAAAAACCACATGTGGATCCCCTAGTGTCATTGCATGTCTGTTCTTTTCATAAACCACATATGGATCCACCAGGGTCATTGCATGTGTCTTCTTTTCATAGACCACATATGGATAGAGCAAAGTTCATTGCATGTGTGTTCTTCTCATAAACCACATATGGATCCACCAGTGTAATTGCATGTGTGTTATTTGCACAAACCACATATGGATCCACCGGAGTTTATTGCATATTGTGTTCTTCTCATAAACCACATATGGATGCACCATAGTCATTACATGTGTGTTCTTCTCATAAACCACATATGGATCCACCAGAGTCATTGCATGTGTGTTCTTTTCATAAACCACATATGGATCAACAACTAGAGTCATTGGCTGTGTGTTATTTTCGTAAACCACAACTAGAGTCATTGCATGTGTGTTCTTTTCACAAACCACATATGTATCCACCGGTGTCATTGAATATGTGTTCTTTTCACAAACCACATATGGATCCACCAGAGTTATTGCATGTGTATTCTTTTCCTCAAACACATATGGATCCACCAGAGTCATTGCATGTGTGTTCTTTTCAGAAACCACATATGGATCCACCAGTGTCATTGCATGTGTGTTCTGTTCATAGACCACATATGGATCCACTACAGTCAATGCATGTGTGTTCTTTTCACAAACCACACATGGATCCACCAGAGTGATTGCATGTGTGTTCTTTTCACAAACCACATATGGAACCACAGCTAGAGTCATTGCATGTGTGTTCTTTTCACAAACCACATATGGATCCACCATAGTCATTGCATGTGTGTTCTTTACATTAACCACAGCTAGAGTCATTGCATGTCTGTTCTTTTCACAAACCACATATGGATCCCGCTAGAGTCATTGCATGTCTGTTCTTTTCACAAACCACATGTGGATCCACCAGAGTCATTGCATGTATATTCTTTTCACATACCATATATGGATCCACTAGGGTCATTTCATGTGTATTCTTTTCCTAAAACATATATGGATCTACCAGAGTCATTGCATATATGTTATTTTCACAAACCACATATGGATCCACTAGTGGCATTGCATGTGTGTTCTTTTCACAGACCACATATGGATCCACCAGAGTCATTGCATGTGTGTTCTTTTCACAAACCACATATGAAACCACAACTAGATTCATTGCATGTCTGTTCTTCTCACAAACCACATATGGATCCACCAATGTCATTGCATGTGTGTTCTTTTCATATACCACATATGGATCCACCAGAGTCATTGCATGTGTGTTCTTTTCACAAACCACAAACGGAACCACGACTAGAGTCATTGCATGTATGTTCTTTTCAGAAACCACGTATAGATCCACTAGGGTCATTGCATGTGTGTTCTTTTCATTAACCACAGCAGGAGTTATTGCATGTTTGTTTTTTCACAAACCACATATGGATCTAGCTAGAGTCATTGCATGTTTGTTCTTTTCAGAAACCACATATGGATCCACCAGAGTCATTGCCTGTATGTTCTTTTCATAAACCACTGTAACATCCCAAAATTTCATCTGAAATCATCATCATTGCACTCATATCATCATGGCATGTTTTTGCATTGCATTTAGAATGTCCTCCAAAAATCTGGTGCAATTTTGGGCCATGGTTAGGAATTTATGAATAGTTTTGAAAATGGAACCAAAGAAAATGCTATATTACCTATTAAGTCCAAGTAAGTACTTTGGATTAAAATAGTAGGTAAATATGTTTTATAATACCCTAAGAACCTAGTTTGAGTTTTTACAAATTTTCACAAATTGGTTTGAATCAGTTTGATTCATTAAATCAAAAGTTTTGGAGAAAACTGAATGAGAAAAAGAAAAGGAGGGAAAATTTCAAAACAGCAGCAGCAGCATCTGGCCCAACCTGGCCCATTAAGCCCACCCGGCGTTTCCCCTCTCCCCCGCTTTCTTACCGCGCCCCTGGCTACTCCCTCTCGCTGACAACCCGGCCCCACGCCCACGTCACCTCGTCGTCTTCACTGCCAATGATGGACCTCTCCCCTTCGGCCGTTTCGAATCGGTACGATTCCGTCAGTTTCTCGCGATTAATTCCCCCGACGATTACCCCGACTAAACCCCCTCTCCCTCCTCATCATTTTCCCCACAGACACCACCCCGGAGAGCCCCCAGGCTCCCCTAATTCC
This sequence comes from Avena eriantha, assembly GCA_910589775.1. Classification (NCBI taxonomy): domain Eukaryota; kingdom Viridiplantae; phylum Streptophyta; class Magnoliopsida; order Poales; family Poaceae; genus Avena; species Avena eriantha. The sequence goes on from OU342744.1 coordinate 336,428,379, forward strand.
GAGCTCGAACCGCTGTTCACTAGCGGCAATCCGGCAACGATTCTGGTGAGTCCAGGCCGCCTGGCACCCTCCCCTCGGTCCCATCCATTTCCCCATGTCCTGGCGCACCTACTGACCGAGCCACGCGTTTCCTTTTGCCCCAGGTCGACGACACGGACGATTCCGGCGAACTCCCTCTGCCGCCACCGTCAGTCGCCTTCTCCGGTAAGGGTAGGTTTCCCGCCGCCCCTCTTTGGTCTTTACTAGGTCGTGCAGACGTTTGCGCACCTCGCTGACCTCTTTGCCGGTTGGTTTGAGTCCCAGGTCTTCATCTCCGTCGTTGAGCCGTGAGTTCCGCCGGCAACCGCAACTCCGGCGAAGGATCTAGGCCAAGTCCGAGCAGCCCCCGCACCGCAGTGACCTCCATCGAGATCGCCACGACCCCCTCAACATCTAGTACGTGTCCACGGTCTCCCAGCCCTCGTAGAATCGCCAGAACCCCATCGGCCGACGCTCCGCCGCCGCGCGCCGTCGTTAGCACCGCCAGTCTCCGGCGAGATGCTTAGCAGTCGTTCGATCAGATCCTAGCGGTTAAGATTAGATCACTTAAACGAAGGGGTACGGCTGATCTGATCCGTCCAACGTCACTTAAATCTGACAACCCACAGCGGTCGATCCGGCCGAACCGGTATCAGCCCGTAAGAAAGCGCCACGTCGCCAGACTATTTCTGTTTAATTAGAAAATAGACTGATTTAGTAGTAAACTTAGAAAATCCATAACTTTAGATCCACAAATCATAAAAATACAAATTTGGTGTCTATGGATTCAGAAAAATAAGACCTTTATTATGGAGGCCTTGTTTCACACTCTTGCCTCTGGAAAAATGGAATTATAGGCAGAACCTTTTTAGGAGTATTTTGCTCACAAAATTTGCTCTATAAATTATTTTGGGGTATTTCTTATGCATTTAGATGAGGTATTCTATCCTCAGTACTGTAGACTCTGTAAATTATGGAGTTGTGATCATATCTTTGCATGTTGCATGCATTCATGTTTTTGTAATGTTTTATTGATTGAATTATTATTGTTGTATTGATCTTGTGTAGATTGTGTGGATTGTGAAGTTTGTTGCTGTGAGGATTGTACCTATTCCCCTAGCTACCAAGGCAAGTGATATTTCATCCCATGTCCTATTATTTTCACTATTGCACTAGTGATATTTTGGTAGATCTTAACATGATAGATTTATTCCTATATTATTATACTATGCTATGCTATCCTATAGATTATATCTTGGTAGTATCCCCTAGTCAAAGGACCTTGTATGCTAGAATGCCTAGCTATGCTAGTAGAATTTGTGGGTGGAAAATACATATCAAGATACTATGGAAAGATATTATTTTTGTTTAACTAAGAAAACAACTATTACTAATGAAACACCTGGGTGGATTGGGACTTGCTTGGATTATGTTGAGTGGTAACTCCGGGGCCATGTCTATGGTCAGCTGGTGTATCACACTTGTGGATGGCCACCCAGGAACAAAGAGATTGGAGAAATTCTTGTCATAAAGCTTCCAGTGCAACCACATGGCATATGGGCTCTGCCTTGACCAACTAAGTTGCAAGAACTCAGCTAGACGGACAGAGGGTGGTAGTGATGATAGGATGGAACGTGTCCGTGGTGGTCTGAGGGATTGCTTCTGAAAGGTCTTGTCTCGATGCATGTCGAGTCTTGTGGGGAAAGTGCACCACCTCTCGAGAGGGTAAAACTAAGTACTTAGCCGTGTCCCCGGATATGGACAACTTCTGAGCCTCAAGAGAGTGAAGCAGTTCAATAATCTCCTCATCCAAATTTCTCTAAGTTAAAACTTGTGGGTGAACAGGGATAAAGGTTCAGTGTTGTCTATCATTGGTACCTTATAGCTTGAATGAAAAACTTCTTCAAAAACTATAAGTTAAACTATTTTAGCAAAGCCAGCCATAACCCCACTTAGCCATATATTCATGTAGTTGTTGGATTATACTAAGTATCTTTGGTATCGCTTGCCAGTACAATTCCAAATGTAATTACCCTTGTGGCTGTAACTTATTATGTTGCAGGTTACTCTAATGATGAGTAGGGTTACGAGTCTACACTCGACATGCTTGCATGTGGCACATGAAGACTAAGGACTCTATTATTATTATATGTTATGTGAACTTGTGTCTTAGCCTTGGGCTAAGTGAGTTGCAAGAACTATTATACTCCTGGATGTGCGATGTAATAATGACCTTTGTTTCTGTGTACTTCATATTAAACTGTGGGTGCTAGCATTTCGATCCAGGGACTAGCACTGCAATCACAGGGATCTTACCTTATCATGGTGAGATCTTACAAATGGTATCAGAGCCAGGTTGCCTGTAGGTTCGTGACCCTAGAAAGGATTAGACTAAGGAAAATCCTTAGGAAAAATAACTCTATATTTCAACCTTACACTTGTCTTTTCATCTCGTAAAGCTTTCCCTAATTATCCCTCTCATCTATTTTTTTAGATGTCCACCATCAATGAATCTGTCAAGAAGGGACCACTGATGACTATGACCTTGGAGTGCGAGACAGAATTTCCCAATGTGCTCAAGAACCTCATGCTCGGCTTGGGGATGAATGGTGAAGCCGTGTACAAGGGATTTCCTATGATAGATGAAGGACAAGAGTATTGGTGGGTGCAACTCCATTTGTACAAAGACAAGGAGGAAGATTCCAAGAGTACGGGATTCTGCATGTTCACCAACTCTGAAATGCACCCGTCATTCTTTGACTCTGCAAGGAATGCTGCATGGAGAGCTATTGAGGAACTTGGGGAGAGACTCAAGTATAGAATGCTCAATACTCAGGAGGATCTCAAGGAGGAGAACCGTCTTGCCCAAGACTCAAAGGCCACTGTGAAACGCCTAAGTAAGGATATCATAGGCCTAGCCTTGGAGCTATGTGACCAAGACAAGCACATTTCTGCCAAGGATGCCCTGGTTGCCACCTTGGTTAAGAAGGAGTGAGATATTAGTTGGACCACCACCCTTGGCGTTTTATCACATTAGTATCTCGACCATACCAACCTATGTGGTATGGCAAAAATAAAGTTATGTCTGGAACCTTGAGTGCTTAAGTTGAATTAATGTATTGCTACTTGGAATGTTTTGTTGGTTGAACTCTCTTTTATTTTGTGACTTGAATTTTCTTTCTCTATTGTGTTACTAATTTTCTCCATACTATGCAAAAGATGCCGAATTTTGTCTACAGCACGGCCAAGGATTTCAAGGGGACTCGCTTTGGGACTCGCCTATTGGAGCTAGTCCAAGTGCTCGCTCTTCCAATCCCTACCATTCAGGGACTTCAGCTGAGGAAGTTTCAGAGGAAGGACTTATGGGGATTCAAAGTTACCTAGCTAGGACGTGAGACGGAGCCCCAAACTGGGGAAATTACCTTCAAGATACTCCATGATGACATGGAGAGGGGCCTCGACGTCGCTATGCAGGAGCTGTTGGGACGCCTATGTGGACGTCATTCTTCTGAGATCAAGAGCCACTACTTCCATTTCTTTGGGAGGCGCGATGAGGAAGGAGAGCCTATTGTGTTGGATGAGGCCACTAAGGAGTCTATCAAGCCCGTGCGTCACTACCTCCAGGACTTAGAGAGCCTCATTAGACACCTTGATGCTGATAGGACTAATGTGATGCTTAGCAATGATGAACTACGAGTCCAACTTAAGGAGAAGGACAAGGACTTCTAGGAACAGGAAAATCGAATCAAGGAAATGGAGAAGAAGTTTGAAGACCAAGATAAGAAATTCAAGAACCAAGAGAAGAGAGTTCAGGAGAAGAACAAGAAGATTAGAGACTTGGAGACCGAGTTAGAGCTAGAGAACATTGAACTGGAAGCGGATCACGAGGTGATAGAGAGCCTACGCACACAGAAGAGAGAGTTACAGACGAAGATTGATGCTCTGACTACCAGCTTGGAGGAATACAAGGCAGGATTCGCATCAGCAGGACTTGCTCTAGTGGAGGAGGAAGTCGACATGGAGGAGTAGTGATACTGTTCCGTCTACCTATCGTTCTATTATTATTGAGTGCATAGGTCATACCGACGTGTGGGTGACTATGCTAGTATGTTATCTTTGCAGACTCTGTTATTGTTGTGATGTTGGAACTTGCATGTGCTTGTTTGTCTGAATTGTTGTTTTATTTGGGTTATCTATCATTACTTACCCTTACTAAACCCATAGATGCCTCCCGACGCAACAACGAGGATAACAATGACAATGACAATGGAATGCAGCAGATGATGGCTGCACAGACCCAATTGATGCAAATGATGACTCAATTCATGGCGAACCAGAACCAGAACAACAATAATAACAATAACAACCAGAACAATCCACCACCTTTGGATATGCTGACCAGATTTCTAAGGCTGAGACCTGCCAAGTTCTCAGGTACCTCAGACCCCATGGTAGCAAATGATTGGTTACGCTCTGTGAATAAGGACCTAGTCATGGTTGGATGCACGGATGCAGAAAAGGTCAGATTTGCAGCACACTTGTTGGAAGGTCATGCAGCTGCTTGGTGGGATAATTTTCAAATTACCCACCCTATTGAGGAAGTGACTTGGGCAATGTTTGAAGATGGGTTTCGCACCACTCACATCTCTGCTATAATAATGGGGTTGAAGAAAAAGGAGTTTCATAACCTCAAGCAACGCCACCGTAGTATCTCTGAATACATCAAAGAGTTCAATAATTTGTCACGTTATGCACCCGACGATGTTGACACTGATGCAAAGAGAAAGGAGAAGTTCCTGGATGGGCTGAATGATGAGATTGCTATGCAACCATCTGTTGCATATGTTCCAACTTATCAATCCTTTTGTGATAAAGCTACCATCCTGGAAAGCAAAATGAAACAAGTGGAGGGTAGAAAGAGGAAGCACCATTTTGATAAGTATGGATCAGGATCTCCTCACAAGCGCCCTCATGGTGAAGGAAGTGGGAGCTCAAGATTCCACAAGAATGGGAATCATAATAACCATCGTAACAACAACCACAACCATGATGGAAACAATCATCATGGGCACAACAAAAGTGGATTCAGGAACAACCACAATGGTCATGGCCATGGGAACCAAAATGGTCAGAACCGTCACAGTCAGCCAGCGAAGAAAGACATCAGTCAGGTGGAATGTTTCAAGTGTAAGAAGACAGGACACTATGCTAATGAATGCCCAGAAAAGAAGACTGATGGGGCTAAGCCAAACCCATTCCAAAAGGGCCATGTGAATCACATTAATGTGGAGGAAATCCAAGAAGGATCTGATGCCGTGATCGGTAAGTTCAAAATTAATGCCTTTTCCGCACTTATCCTTTTCGATACTGGCGCATAGCATTCATTCATTTCAAGAGCATTTGTAATCAAAAACGGACTCACCACTGAAACTATTGGATGTCCTATTAAGGTAAGTTCTCCGGGTGGAGAAATGATAGTAAATTCAGGGTGCCGACAGAGCATCCTAGAAATTGGAAAACACAAGTTCCCAATTAGTTTAATAATCCTAGAGTCCCAAGAATTAGATGTCATATTAGGAATGGACTGGTTGACCCGTTATGAAGGGGTGATTGATTGTGCCAAGCGGACTGTTATGCTTACCACCCCAGAAAAGAAAAGGATCAGGTTCAAGTCTAACTTTGAACCCAAGGGGAGCAAGGTTAATTCTCTTAAGGGAGTTAGCCCAGACAGTGTGCCAATAGTGAAGGAATACCCAGATGTGTTTCCCGAAGAATTCCTGGCATGCCACCAGATAGGGATGTGGTGTTTCTAATAGACCTACTGCCAGGAACAGGGCCTATAGCAAAGAGACCTTATAAGATGTTAGTTGACGAGTTAAAAGAACTTAAGAAGCAATTAGGAGAACAACTGGAAAAGGGATTTATCCAACCAAATTCATCGTCTTGGGGAGCACCAGTCTTGTTTGTTGAAAAGAAGGACCGAAGCCAGAGGCTATGCATAGATTATCGTTCACTTAATGAAGTGACCATAAAGAACCAATATCCCCTGCCTAGAATAAATGATCTCTTCGATCAACTAGAGGAAGCATGTGTGTTCTCAAAAATTGATCTTCGATCAGCATACTTCCAACTAAAGATTAGAGAACATGACATACCCAAGACTGCATTCACCACTAGATACGGGTTGTATGAATATATAGTGATGCCGTTTGGATTAACTAATGCACCAGCCTATTTCATGAACATGATGAATAAAGTATTCATGGAATTCCTTGACAAGTTCGTAGTGGTATTCATCGATGATATATTGGTGTATTCCAAAAGCAACAAAGAACATGAGGAACATCTACGCCTGATTCTAGAGAAACTCAGAGAACATAAACTTTATGCCAAGTTCAGTAAATGTGAATTCTGGCTGAACGAAGTAGGTTTTCTTGGGCACATAGTATCTAGAAATGGTATAGTTGTTGATCCAGCAAAAGTGGCAGCTGTGACAGAAGGGGAACCTCCTAAATCAGTTAAAGAAGTCCGTAGTTTCCTTGGTCTAGCAGGATACTATCGGAGGTTCATTGAAAACTTCTCTAAGATAGCAAAACCCATGACTAATCTGCTGAAGAAGGAGAATAAGTTTAATTGGACAGAAGCTTGCGGAACCAGCTTTCAGGAGTTGAAAAAGAGACTAGTTTCAGCACTAGTGTTATGTTTGCCAGATCTTGAGAAAGACTTTCAAGTATACTGTGATGCATCTCACCAAGGATTAGGAGGTGTATTGATGCAGGAAGGTAGAGTGGTAGCTTATGCATCAAGACAACTCAAAAATCATGAAGTGAACTACCCTACTCATGATCTAGAGTTGGCATCAGTTGTGCATGCACTAAAAACATGGAGGCATTATCTTATGGGAAAACATTGTGAGATGTTCACTGATCACAAGAGTTTGAAATATATTTTTACACAGAAAGAGCTCAACATGAGGCAAAGAAGATGGATAGAACTCATCAAGGACTATGACTTAAGTTTGCAATACCATCCTGGAAAGGCAAATGTTGTAGCCGATGCATTAAGCCGCAAGGTCTATGTGAATGGCCTCAACAAAGGAGAATTTCCGGAGGAGTTGTGTGCTCAATTTAGAGAGCTGAGACTCGAAATTGTGCCTGAAGGGTACCTTGCATCCTTGGAGGTGTAGACCACACTAATGGATAGAATTCAAGAAGCCCAAAAGTTGGACAAAGAAATAGACGAAATCAAAAGTAAAGTTAGTGAAGGGAAGGCAAAAGGATTCCATGTAGATGAACAAGGAATCTTATGGTACGAAAAACGTATCTGTGTTCCACAGGATCCGGAACTTAAGAAGTTGATCTTGCAAGAAGCTCACAATTCATCATATTCAATTCACCCTGGCAACACCAAGATGTATATGGATGTTAAGGAGAGATTTTGGTGGAATAATATAAAGAAAGACATAGCAGAGCACGTTGCTCTATGCGACGTGTGTAGTCGTGTAAAGGCAGAACATCAGAATTATTACAACCACTGCCAATACCTGATTGGAAATGGGATAAAATTGGTATGGATTTTATCACCGGACTGCCCAGGACCAAATCTGGATACGATTCCATATGGGTTATCATTGATCGCTTGACAAAAGTGGCCCATTTCATACCAGTGAAGACCACTTATACAAGTGCAAAACTAGCCAAGATTTACATGAATAGAATTGTATGTTTGCATGGGGTACCTAAAAGTATCGTGTCCGACAGAGGAACTCAGTTTACTTGGCACTTTTGGCGACAACTTCACGAGTCATTGGGAACTCGACTAGAGTTTAGCACTGCATTTCATCCACAAACTGATGGACAGACAGAAAGGACCAATCAAATATTAGAGGATATGCGGAGAGCATGTGCGTTTGATTATGGATCCAGTTGGGATGAAAGTCTACCGTACGCAGAGTTTTCTTACAATAACAGTTATCAGTCGAGCATAGAAATGGCTCCATTTGAACTCCTTTATGGAAGGAAGTGTACTACACCATTGCTATGGAATGGAGTAGGAGAAAGAAACTTGTTCGGGCCAGACCTAATCAGAGAGGCCGAGGAGAAAGTCAAGATGGTAAGAGATAGGCTAAAGGTAGCTCAATCTCGGCAAAAGAGCTATGCTGATCCAAAACGTAGAGAGGTTACCTACGAGGTTGGTGATAGAGCTTATCTCAGGGTATCACCACTTCGTGGTGTGAAGAGATTTGGAATCAAAGGAAAACTAGCACCATGCTATGTAGGGCCTTTCAAGATTTTCAGTCGCAAAGGAGAAGTAGCATATGAGATAGAATTACCAGAATCTTTGTCAGCAGTTCACAATGTATTCCATGTCAGTCAGCTGAAAAAGTGTCACCCAGAGATGGAAGAAACTTCGTTGAAAGACACTATACCATTGGAGGAAGTTCAGCTAGATAATGATCTCACTTATGAAGAGAAACCTATTAATATTCTGGAGACTGCGGAAAGAATTACCCGTACCAAGACCATCAAATTCTGCAAAGTGTAGTGGAACCATCACACCGAATCAGAAGCAACCTGGGAGTGAGAGGATGAACTTCGGAGAGATCACCCTCACCTATTTGCTAGCCAACCCGAATCTCGAGGGCGAGATTCATCTTAAGGGGGTTAGATTTGTAACATCCCAAAATTTCATCTAAAATCATCATCATTGCACTCATATCATCATGGCATGTTTTTGCATTGCATTTAGAATGTCCTCCAAAAATCTAGTGCAATTTTGGGCCATGGTTAGGAATTTATGAATAGTTTTGAAAATGGAACCAAAGAAAATGCTATATTACCTATTAAGTCCAAGTAAGTACTTTGGATTAAAATAGTAGGTAAATATGTTTTATAATACCCTAAAAACCTAGTTTGAGTTTTTACAAATTTTCACAAATTGGTTTGAATCAATTTGATTCATTAAATCAAAAGTTTTGGAGAAAACTGAATTAGAAAAAGAAAAGGAGGGAAAGTTTCAAAACAGCAGCAGCAGCAGCAGCATCTGGCCCAACCTGGCCCATTAAGCCCACCCGGCGTTTCCCCTCTCCCCCGCTTTCTTACCGTGCCCCTGGCTACTCCCTCTCGCTGACAAGCCGGCCCCACGCCCACGTCACCTCGTCGTCTTCACTGCCAATGATGGACCTTTCCCCTTCGGCCGTTTCGAATCGATACGATTCCGTCAGTTTCTCGTGATTAATTTCCCCGGCGATTACCCCTACTAAACCCCCTCTCCCTCCTCATCATTTTCCCCACAGACACCACCCCGGAGAGCCCCCAGGCTCCCCTAATTCCGAGCTCGCACCGGTGTTCACTAGCGGCACTCCGGCGACGATTCCGGTGAGTCCAGGCCGCCCGACACCCTCCCCTCGGTCCCATCCATTTCCCCATGTCCTGGCATACCTACTGACCGAGCCACACGTTTCCTTTTGCCCCAGGTCGACGACACGGATGACTCCGGCGAACTCCCTCTGCCGCCACCGCCAGTCGCCTTCTCCGGTAAGGGTAGGTTTCCCGTCGCCCCTCTTTGGTCTTTACTAGGTCGTGCAGACGTTTGCGCACCTCGCTGACCTCTTTGCTGGTTGGTTTGAGCCCCAGGTCTTCATCTCCGTCGTTGAGCCGTGAGTTCTGCCGGCAACCGCAACACCGGTGAAGGATCCAGGCCAAGTCCGAGCACCCCCGGCACCGCAGTGACCTCCATCGAGATCGCCATGACCCCCTCAACCTCTGGTACGTGTCCACGGTCTCCCAGCCCTCGTAGAATCGCCAGAACCCCATCGGCCGACGCTCCGCTGCCGCGCGCCGTCGTTAGCACCTCCAGTCTCCGGCGAGATGCTTAGCAGCCGTTCAATCAGATCCTAGCGGTTAAGATTAGATCACTTAAACGAAGGGGTACGCCTGATCTGATCCATCCAATGTCACTTAAATCTGACGACCCACAGCGGTCGATCCGGCCGAACCGGTATCAGCCCATAAGAAAGCGCCACGTCGCCAGACTATATCTGTTTAATTAGAAAATAGACTGATTTAGTATTAAACTTAGAAAATCCATAACTTTAGATCCACAAATCATAAAAATACAAATTTGGTGTCTATGGATTCAGAAAAATAAGAACTTTATTATGGAGGCCTTGTTTCACACTTTTGCCTCTGGAAAAATGGAATTATAGGCAGAACCTTTTTAGGAGTATTTTGCTCACAAAAATTGCTCTATAAATTATTTTGGGGTATTTCTTATGCATTTAGATGAGGTATTCTATCCTCAGTACTATAGACTCTGTAAATTATGGAGTTGTGATCATATCTTTGCATGTTGCATGCATTCATGTTTTTGTAATGTTTTATTGATTGAATTATTATTGTTGTATTGATCTTGTGTAGATTGTGTGGATTGTGAAGTTTGTTGCTGTGAGGATTGTACCTATTCCCCTAGCTACCAAGGCAAGTGATATTTCATCCCATGTCCTATTATTTTCACTATTGCACTAGTGATATTTTGGTAGATCTTAACATGATAGATTTATTCCTATATTATTATACTATGCTATGCTATCCTATAGATTATATCTTGGTAGTATCCCCTAGTCAAAGGACCTTGTATGCTAGAATGCCTAGCTATGCTAGTAGAATTTGTGGGTGGAAAATACATATCAAGATACTATGGAAAGATATTATTTTTGTTTAACTAAGAAAACAACTATTACTAATGAAACACCTGGGTGGATTGGGACTTGCTTGGATTATGTTGAGTGGTAACTCCGGGGCCATGTCTATGGTCAGCTGGTGTATCACACTTGTGGATGGCCACCCAGGAACAAAGAGATTGGAGAAATTCTTGTCATAAAGCTTCCAGTGCAACCACATGGCATATGGGCTCTGCCTTGACCAACTAAGTTGCAAGAACTCAGCTAGACGGACAGAGGGTGGTAGTGATGATAGGATGGAACGTGTCCGTGGTGGTCTGAGGGATTGCTTCTGAAAGGTCTTGTCTCGATGCATGTCGAGTCTTGTGGGGAAAGTGCACCACCTCTCGAGAGGGTAAAACTAAGTACTTAGCCGTGTCCCCGGATATGGACAACTTCTGAGCCTCAAGAGAGTGAAGCAGTTCAATAATCTCCTCATCCAAATTTCTGTAAGTTAAAACTTATGGGTGAACAGGGATAAAGGTTCAGTGTTGTCTATCATTGGTACCTTATAGCTCGAATGAAAAACTTCTTCAAAAACTATAAGTTAAACTATTTTAGCAAAGCCAGCCATAACCCCACTTAGCCATATATTCATGTAGTTGTTGGATTATACTAAGTATCTTTGGTATCGCTTGCCAATACAATTCCAAATGTATTGACCCTTGCGGTTGTAACTTATTATGTTGCAGGTTACTCTGATGTTTATTAGGATTACGAGTCTACACTCGACATGCTTGCCTGTGGCACATGAAGACTAAGGACTCTATTATTATTATATGTTATGTGAACTTGTGTCTTAGCCTTGGGCTAAGTGAGTTGTAAGAACTATTATACTCCTGGATGTGCGATGTAATAATGACCTTTGTTTCAGTGTACTTCATCTTAAACTGTGGGTGCTAGCATTTCGATCCAGGGACTAGCACTGCAATCACAGGGATCTTACCTTATCATGGTGAGATCTTACAACCACATATGGATCAACCAGAGTCATTGCATGTGTGTTCTTTTCCTAAAACACAGATGGATCCACCAGAGTCATTGCATGTCTGTTCTTTTCACAAACCACATATGGATCCACCAATGCATTGCTTGTGTGTTCTTTTCATAGACCACATATGGATCAACCAGAGTCATTGCATGTGTGTTATTTTCACAAACCACATATGGAACCACAGCTAGAGTCATTGCATGTCTGTTCTTTTCAGAAACCACATATAGATCCACTAGAGTCATTGCATGTGTGTTCTTTTCATTAACCACACTAGAGTCATTGCATGTCTGTTCTTTTCACAAACCACATATGGATCTAGCTAGAGTCATTGCATGTTTATTCTTTTCAGAAACCACATATGGATCCACCAGAGTCATTGCATGTATGTTCTTTTCATAAACCACATATGGATCCACTAGAGTCATTACATTTGTGTTCTTTTCATAAATCACATGAGCATGTGTGTTCTTTTCACAAACCACATATGGATCCACTAGTGTCATTGAATGTGTGTTCTTTTCACAAACCAAATATGGATCCACTAGAGGTATTGCTTGTGTTTTCTTTTCCTAAAACACATATGGATCCACCAGTTTCATTGAATGTATGTTCTTTTCAAAAACCACATACGGATCCACCAGAGTCATTGCATGTGTGTTGTTTTCCTAAAACGCATATGGATCCACCAGAGTCATTGCATGTGTGTTCTTTTCACAAACCACATATGGATCCCTTAGTGTCATTGCATGTGTGTTCTTTTCATTAACCACAGCTAGAGTCATTGCATGTGTGTTCTTTTCACAAACCACATATGGATCCACCAGTGACATTGCATGCGTGTTCTTTTCATAGACCACATATGGATCCACCAGACTTCATTGCATGTGTGTTCTTCTCATAAACCACATATGGATCCACCATAGTCATTCATGTGTGTTCCTCTCATAAACCTCATATGGATCCACCAGTGTAATTGCATGTGTGTTCTTTTCACAAACCACATATGGATCCACCAGAGTTCATTGCATATGTGTTCTTCTCATAAACCACATATGCACCCACCATAGTCATTGCATGTGTGTTCTTCTCATAAACCATATATGGATCCACTAGAGTCATTGCATGTGTGTTCTTTTCATAAACCACATACGGATCAACAACTAGAGTCATAGGATGTGTGTTATTTTGGTAAACCATAGCTAGAGTCATTGCATGTGTGTTTTTTTCACAGACCACATATGGATCCACCAGAGTCATTGAATGTGTGTTCTTTACACAAACCACACGTGGATCCACTAGAGTCATTGCATGTCTGTTCTTTTCACATACCATATATGGATCCACTAGGGTCATTGCATGTGTATTCGTTTCCTAAAATATATATGGATCTACCAGAGTCATTGCATATGTGTTATTTTCACAAACCACATATGGATCCACCAGTGTCATTGCAGGTGTGTTCTTTTCACAGACCACATATGGATCCACCAGAGTAATTGCATGTGTGTTCTTTTCACAAACCACATATGAAACCACAACTAGATTCATTGGATGTCTGTTCTTTTCACAAACCACATATGGATCCACCAATGTCATTGCATGTGTGTTCTTTTCATAGACCATATATGGATCCACCAGAGTCATTGCATGTGTATTCTTTTCACAAACGACAAATGGAACCACGGCTAGAGTCATTGCATGTATGTTCTTTTCAGAAACCACGTATAGATCCACCAGAGTCATTGCATGTGTGTACTTTTCATTAACCACAGCTAGAGTTATTGCATGTTTGTTTTTTCACAAACCACATATGGATCTTGCTAGAGTCATTGCATGTTTGTTCTTTTCACAAACCACATATGGATCCACCAGAGTCATTGCATGTATGTTCTTTTCACAAACCATATATGGATCCACTAGAGTAATTGCATGTGTATTCTTTTCCTAAAACACATATGGATCTACCAGAGTCATTGCATATGTGTTATTTTCACAAACCACACATGGATCCACCAGTGTCATTGCATGTGTGTTCTTTTCATATACCACATTTGGATCCACCAGAGTCATTGCATCTGTGTTCTTTTCACAAACCACATATGAAACCACAGCTAGAGTCATTGCATGTCTGTTCTTTTCACAAACCACATATGGATCCAACAATGTCATTGCATGTGTGTTCTTTTCATAGACCACATATGGATCCACCAGAGTCATTACATGTGTGTTATGTTCACAAACCACATATGGAACCACAACTAGAGTCATGGCATGTCTGTTCTTTTTAGAAACCACATATAGATCCACTAGAGTCATTTCATGTGTGTTCTTTTCATTGACCACACTAGAGTCATTGCATGTCTGTTCTTTTCACAAACCACATCTGGATCTAGCTAGAGTCCTTGCATGTTTATTCTTTTCACAAACCACATATGGATCCACCAGAGTCATTGCATGTATGTTCTTTTCATAAACCACATATGGATCCACTAGAGTCATTACATTTGTGTTCTTTTCATAAATCACCTGAGCATGTGTGTTCTTTTCACAAACCACATATGGATCCACTAGTGTCATTGAATGTATGTTCTTTTCACAAACCAAATATGGATCCACTAGAGGTATTGATTGTGCTTTCTTTTCCTAAAACACATATGGATCCACCAGGGTCATTGAATGTATGTTCTTTTCAAAAACCACATACGGATCCACAAGAGTCATTGCATGTGTGTTGTTTTCCTAAAACGCATATGGATCCACCAGAGTCATTGCATGTGTGTTCTTTTCACAAATCACATATGGATCCCTTAGTGTCATTGCATGTGTGTTCTTTTCATTAACCACAGCTAGAGTCATTGCATGTGTGTTCTTTTCACAAACCACATATGGATCCACCAGTGACATTGCATGCGTGTTCTTTTGATAGACCACATATGGATCCACCAAACTTCATTGCATGTGTGTTCTTCTCATAAACCACATATGGATACACCATAGTCATTCATGTGTGTTCCTCTCATAAACCTCATATGGATCCACCAGTGTAATTGCATGTGTGTTCTTTTCACAAACCACATATGGATCCACCAGAGTTCATTGCATACGTGTTCTTCTCATAAACCACATATGCCCCCACCATAGTCATTGCATGTGTGTTCTTCTCATAAACCACATATGGATCCACTAGAGTCATTGCATGTGTGTTCTTTTCATAAACCACATACGGATCAACAACTAGAGTCATAGGATATGTGTTATTTTCGTAAACCACAGCTAGAGTCATTGCATGTGTGTTCTTTTCATAAACCACATATGGATCCACTAGTGTCATTGAATGTGTGTTCTTTTCACAAACCACATATGGATCCACCAGAGTTATTACATGCGTGTTCTTTTCCCAAAACACATATGGATCGACCAGAGTCATTGAATGTGTGTTATTTTCACAAACCACATATGGATCTACTAGTGTCATTGCATGTGTGTTCTTTTCGTAGACCACATATGGATCCACCAGAGTCATTACATGTGTTTTCTTTTCACAAACCACATATGGATCCACAGCTAGAGTCATTGCATATCTGTTCTTTTCTCAAACCACATATGGATCCACCAATTTTATTGCATGTGTGTTCTTTTCATAGACCACATATGGATCCACCAGAGTCATTGCATGTCTGTTCTTTTCACAAACCACATATGAAACCACAGCTAGAGTCATTGCATATATGTTCTTTTCTCAAACCACATATGCATCCACCAATTTTATAGCATATGTGTTCTTTTCATAGACCACATATGGATCCACCGGAGTCATTGCATGTGTGTTCTTTTAACAAACCACATATGGAACCACAGTTAGAGTCATTGCATGTCTGTTATTTTCAGAAACCATATATAGATCCACCAGAGTCATTGCATGTGTGTTCTTTCCGTTAACCATAGCTAGAGTCATTGCATGTCTGTTCTTTTCACGAACTCATATGGATCTAGCTAGAGTCATTGCATGTTTGTTCTTTTCACAAATCACATATGGATCCACTAGATTTATTGCATGTCTGTTCTTTTCATAAACCACATATAGATCGACCAGAGTCATTACATGTGTGTTCTTTTCATAAACCACATGAGCACGTGTGTTCTTTTCACAAACCACATATGGATCCACCACTGCCACCGAATGTGTGTTCTTTTCACAAACCACATATGGATGCACTAGAGGTATTGCATGTGTGTTCTTTTCATAATACACATATGGATCCACCAGTGTCATTGAATGTGTGCTCTTTTCACAAACCGCATATGGATCCACCAGAGTCTTCGCATGTGTGTTCTTTTCCTAAAACACATATGGATCCACAAGAGTCATTGCATGTGTGTTCTTTTCACAAACCACATATGGATCCCCTAGTTTCATTGCATGTGTGTTCTTTTCATAAACCACATTTGGATCCACCAGGGTCATTGCATGTGTCTTCTTTTCATAGACCACATATGGATAGAGCAAAGTTCATTGCATGTGTGTTCTTCTCATAAACCACATATGGATCCACCGTAGTCTTTGCATGTGTGTTCTTCTCATAAACCACATATGGATCCACCAGTGTAATTGCATGTGTGTTATTTTCACAAACCACATATGGATCCACCAGAGTTCATTCCATATTGTGTTCTTCTCGTAAACCACATATGGATGCACCATAGTCATTGCATGTGTGTTCTTTTCAGAAACCACATTTGGATCCACCAGAGTCATTGCATGTGTGTTCTTTTCATAAACCACATATGGATCAACAACTAGAGTCATTGGATGTGTGTTATTTTCGTAAACCACAAATAGAGTCATTGCATCTGCGTTCTTTTCACAAACCACATATGTATCCACTAGTGTCATTGAATGTGTGCTCTTTTCACAAACCACATACGGATCCACCAGAGTTATTGCATGTGTATTCTTTTCCTCAAACACATATGGATCCACCAGAGTCATTGCATGTGTGTTCTTTTCTGAAACCACATATGGATCCACCAGTGTCATGGCATGTGTGTTCTGTTCATAGACCACATATGGATCCACTACAGTCAATGCATGTGTGTTCTTTTCACAAACCACGTATGGATCCACTAGAGTCATTGTATGCGCGTTCTTTTCATAGACCACATATGGATCCACCAGAGTGATTGCATGTGTGTTCTTTTCACAAACCACATATGGAACCACAACTAGAGTTATTGCATGTGTGTTCTTTTCACAGACCACATATGGATCCACCAGAGTCATTGCATGTGTGTTCTTTACATGAAACACAGCTAGAGTCATTGCATGTCTGTTCTTTTCACAAACTACATATGGATCCAGCTAGAGTCATTGCATGTCTGTTCTTTTCACAAACCACATGTGGATCCACCAGAGTCATTGTATGTCTATTCTTTTCACATACCATATATGGATCCACTAGGGTCATTGCATGTGTATTCTTTTCCTAAAACATATATGGATCTACCAGAGTCATTGCATATGTGTTATTTTCACAAACCACATATGGATCCACAAGTGTCATTGCATGTGTGTTCGTTTCACAGACCACATATGGATCCACCAGAGTCATTGCATGTGTGTTGTCACAAACCACATATGAAACCACAACTAGATTTATTGCATGTGTGTTCTTTTCACAAACCACATATGGACCCACCAATATCATTGCATGTGTGTTCTTTTCATAGACCACATATGGATCCACCAGAGTCATTGCATGTGTATTATTTTCACAAACCACAAATGGAACCACGGCTAGAGTCATTGCATGTATGTTCTTTGCAGAAACCACGTATAGATCCACCAGAGTCATTGCATGTGTGTTCTTTTCATTAACCACAACTAGAGTTATTGCATGTCTGTTTTTTCACAAACCACATATGGATCTAGCTAGAGTCATTGCATGTTTGTTCTTTTCACAAACCACATATGGATCCACCAGAGTCATTGCCTGTATGTTGTTTTCATAAACCACATATGGATCCACCAGATTCATTGCATGTGTGTTCTTTTCCAAAAACACGTATGGATCCACCAGAGTCATTGCATGTCTGTTCTTTTCACAAACCACATACGGATCCACCAATGCTTTGCATGTGTGTTCTTTTCATAGACCACATATGGATGCACCAGAGTCATTACATGTGTGTTATTTTCACAAACCACATATGGAACCTCAGCTAGAGTCATTACATGTCTGTTCTTTTCAGAAACCACATATAGATCCACTAGAGTCATTGCATGTGTGTTCTTTTCATTAACCACACTAGAGTCATTGCATGTTTGTTCTTTTCACAAACCACATATGGATCTAGCTAGAGTCATTGCATGTTTATTCTTTTCACAAACCACATATGGATCCACCAGAGTCATTGCATGTGTGTTCTTTTCACAAACCACATATGGATCTACCAGTGTCATTGCATGTGTGTTCTTTTCATAGACCACATATGGATCCACCAGAGTCATTGCATGTGTTTTCTTTTCACAAACCACATATGGATCCACGAGAGTCATTGTATGTGTGTTCTTTTCATAGACCACATATGGATCCACCAGAGTGATTGCATGTGTGTTCTTTTCACAAACCACATATGGAACCACAGCAAGAGTCATTGCACGTGTGTTGTTTTCACAACCCACATATGGATCCACCAGAGTCATTGCATGTCTGTTCTCTTCATTAACCACTTCTAGAGTCATTGCATGTCTATTCTTTTCATAAACCACATACGGATCCAACTAGAGTCATTGCATGTATGTTCTTTTCACTAACCACATCTAGATCCACCATTCATTGCATGTCTGTTCTTTTCACAAACCACATATGGTTCCACTAGAGTCATTGCATGTGTATTCTTTTGCTAAAACACATATTGATCTACCAGAGTCATTGCATGTGTGTTATTTTGACAAACCACACATGGATCCACCAGTGTCATTGCATGTGTGTTCTTTTCATAGACCACATAGGGATCCACCAGAGTCGATGCATGTGTGTTCTTTTCACAAACCACATATGAAACCACAGCTAGAGTCATTGCATGTCTGTTCTTTTCACAAACCACATATGGATCTACCAGTGTCATTGCATGTGTATTCTTTTCATAGACCACATATGGATCCACCAGAGTCATTGCATGTGTGTTCTTTTCACAAACCACATATGGATCCACCAGAGTCATTGTATGTATGTTCTTTTCATAGACCACATATGGATCCACCAGAGTGATTGCATGTGTGTTCTTTTCACAAACCACATATGGAACCACAGCTAGAGTCATTGCATGTGTGTTATTTTCACAAAGCACATATGGATCCACCAGAGTCATTGCACGTGTGTTCTTTTCATAAACCATATGAGCATGTGTGTTATTTTCACAAACCACATATGGATCCACTAGTGTCATTGAATGTGTGTTCTTTTCACAAACCACATATGGACCCACTAGAGGTATTGCATGTGTGTTCTTTCCCTAAAACAAATATGGATCCACCAGTGTCATTGAATGTGTGTTCTTTTCACAAACCACATACGGATCCACCAGAGTCATTGCATGTGTGTTGTTTTCACAAACCACATATGGATCCACCAGTCTCATTGCATGTGTGTTCTTTTCATAGACCACATATGGATCCACCAGAGTCATTGCATGTGTGTTCTTTTCACAAACCACATATGAAACCACAGCTAGAGTCGTTGCATGTATGTTCTTTTCACAAAACACATATGGATCCACCAATGTCATTCCATGTGTATTCTTTTCATAGACCACATATGTATCCACTAGAGTCATTGCATGTGTGTTCTTTTCACAAACTACATATGGAACCACAGCTAGATTCATTGAATGTCTGTTATTTTCAGAAACCACATATAGATCCACTAGAGTCATTGCATGTGTGTTCTTTTCATTAACCACACTAGAGTCATTGCATGTCTGTTCTTTTCACAAACCACATATGGATCTAGCTAGAGTCATTGCATGTTTGTTCTTTTCACAAACCACATATGGATCCACCAGAGTCATTGCCTGTATGTTGTTTTCATAAACCACATATGGATCCACCAGAGTCATTGCATGTGTGTTCTTTTCCAAAAACACGTATGGATCCACCAGAGTCATTGCATGTCTGTTCTTTTCACAAACCACATATGGATCCACCAATGCTT
>OU342744.1:336449323-336610369 GCA_910589775.1 Avena eriantha
TAAACCACTTCGATACACTAGATGTCATTGCATGTGTGTTCATTTCATAAACCACTTGGATTTGTGTTCTGTTCATAAACCAGTAGAGTCACTCCATGAGTGTTGTTTTCATCAACCACATGGATCCACTAGATGTCATATCATGAGTGTTCATTTCATTAAACAACTTGAATCCACTAGATATCATTGCATGTGTGTTCTTTTCATTAAACCACTTGGATCCACTAGATGGCATTGCATGTGTGTTCATTTCATAAACCACTTGGATGTGTGTTATTTTCATAAACCAGTAGAGTCACTCCATGAGTGTTGAATTCATAAACCACATGGATCCACTAGATGCCACTTTCATGTCTATTCTTTTCATTAAACAACTTGGATGTGTGTGATTTTCATAACCCACTAGATGTCATTGCATGTGTGTTCTTTTCATAAACCACATGGATCCAGTAGATGACATTGCATGTGTGTTCATTTCAAAAACCACATGGAGGCACTAAAGGTCATTGCATGTGTGTTATTTGCATTAAACCACTTGGATCCACTAGATGTCATTGCATGTGTGTTATTTTCATTAAACCAATTGGATGTTTGTTCTTTTCATAATCCACGTGGATCCACTACATGACTGTTCTTTTCATAAACCACATGGATCCACTAGATGCCACTTGCATGTGTGTTCCTTTCATTAAACAACTTGGATGTGTGTTATTTTAATAAACCACTAGATATCACTACATGTGTGTTCATTCCATAAACCAATTGGATCCACTAGATGTCACTCCACGAGTGTTGATTTCATAAACCACATGGATCCACTAGATGTCATTTCATGTGTGTTCTTTTCATTAAACAACTTGGATGTGTGTTATTTTCATAATCCACTAGATGTCATTGCATGTGTATTCTTTTCATAAACTACATGGATCCACTAGATGTCATTTCATGTGTGTTTATTTCAAAAACCACATGGAGCCACTAAATGTCATTTGCATATGTGTTATTTCCATTAAACCACTTGGATCCACTAGATGTCATTGCATGTGTGTTCTTTTCATTAAACCAATTGGATGTGTGTTTTTTCATAATCCACATGGATCCACTACATGAGTGTTCTTTTCATAAACCACATGGATCCACTAGATGCCACTTGCATGTGTGTTCTTTTCATTAAACAACTTGGATGTGTGTTATTTTCATAAACCACTAGATATCAGTACATGTGTGTTCATTTCATAAAACAATTGGATCCACTAGATGTCACTCCATGAGTGTTGATTTCATAAACCACATGGATCCACTAGATGTCATTGCATGTGTGTTCTTTTGAATTAACCAAGTGGATCCACTACATTTATTTCATGTGTGTTCTTTTCATAAACCACTTGGATGTGTGTTCTATTCATAAACCAGTAGAGTCACTCCATGAGTGTTCATTTCATAAACCACATGAATCCACTAGATGTCATTGCAAGTGTGTCCTTTTCATAAACCACATGGATCCACTAGATTTCATTCCATGAGTGTTCATTTCATAAACCACATGGATCCACTAGATATTATTGCATCTGTGTTCATTTCATTAAACCACATGGATCCACTAGATGTCATTGCATGTGTGTTGTTTTCATTAAACCACTTCGGTACACTAGATGTCATTGCATGTGTGTTCATTTCATAAACCACTTGGATTTGTGTTCTGTTCATAATCCAGTAGAGTCACTCCATGAGTGTTGTTTTCATCAACCACATGGATCCACTAGATGTCATATCATGAGTGTTCATTTCATTAAACAACTTGAATCCACTAGATATCATTGCATGTGTGTTCTTTTCATTAAACCACTTGGATCCACTAGATGGCATTGCATGTGTGTTCATTTCATAAACCACTTGGATGTGTGTTATTTTCATAAACCAGTAGAGTCACTCCATGAGTGTTGAATTCATAAACCACATGGATCCACTAGATGCCACTTGCATGTCTATTCTTTTCATTAAACAACTTGGATGTGTGTTATTTTCATAACCCACTAGATGTCATTGCATGTGTGTTCTTTTCATAAACCACATGGATCCAGTAGATGACATTGCATGTGTGTTCATTTCAAAAACCACATGGAGGCACTAAAGATCATTGCATGTGTGTTATTTGCATTAAACCACTTGGATCCACTAGATGTCATTGCATGTGTGTTATTTTCATTAAACCAATTGGATGTTTGTCCTTTTCATAATCCACATGGATCCACTACATGAGTGTTCTTTTCATAAACCACATGGATCCACTAGATGCCACTTGCATGTGTGTTATTTTCATTAAACAACTTGGATGTGTGTTATTTTCATAAACCACTAGATATCACTACATGTGTGTTCATTTCATAAACCAATTGGATCCACTAGATGTCACTCCATGAGTGTTGATTTCATAAACCACATGGATCCACTAGGTGTTATTGCATGTGTGTTCTTTTGAATTAACCAAGTGGATCCACTACATTTTATTTCATGATCCGGCGCCGCCAGACTTATTGCTAGAAATTCCCTTTACTTACCCTTTTTGATGTACCCCAATCTTCAGTCGTTACCACATCATGGTCTCCAACTTATGTTAAGTAGTCATGGACTCCAAAGGTGAATTTGCTCCTCTATGTGAGCTCACTTCCTACCCTCTTGAATGGTATACTACTTCATACTCCATCCCATATTCATGATAGGTTCATACTGAGGAGTACGGAGGTAAGGGAGGAAGCCAGAAGAACCAAGCCCAACAAGATGGAGGCTTGGAAGAGAAGACGGAAGAAGCAGCAGCTGAAGCACCACAGTCTCTGGCCTGCGCACACCAGAGTCTCCGGCCACACCGGAGTCTTCGTCCTGCATACCCAGAGTCTCTAGGCCACCTCTAGACCCGGTTGCGTACCAACACCTTGGACAGTCTAGACAACACTCCAGAGACGACATCGGAGATAGACCGGAGTCTTCGGCACACACCAGAGTCTCCGGCCTGAGCGTATGGGCCTGCGTGCCTTGAGCTGGGCCTTCGGCCCATGTACCCCTTATTCCGTACCAAACCCTAGTTTTATGCCCAAACTACTCCTAAAAGTAGAGCTCCACCCCCTCATGTACCCGAGAGGAAAAGATGATAGACTAAAGACACCCCTTTATGGAATCTCTAGTTTTTCCTCATCCCCTTACCGAAGGGGACCGACTATCGTCACCACCTCGTGGTAGTCTGTGTCGTGCCTTCCTCGTTGTACAAGGCCTTGGCATCGGTTCCCTTTGCCAAGATGTCAAGACCCCCTCCAAGGTGTTCTTCCCTCTCCTCTTGGGATCGAGGGAGCACATTGACCGGTCTTTCCTAGCGAGGATTCTATCGGACCGGTGGCCACCGGCGGGACCAATCGGCCTTGTATCGTGTGATTTTTGCGTGTGTTCATCGTGTTCTTCGTGAGGTGTGCGTCCTCTTCCGCTACTTTCTCCCTTTCCCCTCGCTTTCCCATCGATTTTACCATGAGATCCGTGAAGATCGGGCCACCCTTGAGGTTACCCCTTAACATCTGGTATCAACAGCTTTTGGTTGCCATAGATTCCTCGTTGATTTTTTCTTTCCCCCATAAATTCGAAAATCCCCAAAAAATAGCATCAATTTTGTGTTTTGGATTGATCTATGATTTGAGTGCGTTTTGGTAGGTTTTGATCCATGGATTACTTTCTAAACTTGTTGATCTACCTTCCCCTGCGTTCCTATGGCCTAATTCCTTGAATTTTCCCACCAATTTGGTGTTTTGGTTTGAGTTTTCCGCCAAAATCGCGTCTTAGTCAAGGTCGACACGTCCTGGAAGCTCTGGACCGGAGTTTTGGTCCCTAGACCGGAGGTTTTGGGTCCTAGACCAGAGATTCCTATATCTTATGGATTGACTTGTTTTGATTTGTGATCATCGTGGTTCTTTACTTGCCATTACAATATCTTGATTTCAGATTGTTCTTGGACATGCCACCTTCCATACCAATCCACCATAAGCTTTGTGTGTGTCTGTTTTTAGTGATTAGTTGGTTTTGGTGTTCCGTGTGAACTTCACTTTACTTGGTTTTGATTTCTCTCAAGTGTGGCAACTTGCACGATACTATCTTCCAAGGTAAAGTAAGGTTTAGTGTTGCATCCCTAACCCTCTACCACTTCCATATACACCACTTGGTCTTGTGAATCATGTCTAGGGACTCCAGAACCGAGGATGATATCTATGAAGAATCCATGATGAGCCACCATGCATATGCCTCTGCAAGCATGGATGACATGATGGAGCATTACACCGACAATGGCTCCACATGCTTGGGTGATATGGAGTACTACAACAACAATGACTCCCAAAGTATGGATGACTTCAAGAACGACAATGACAAGCTCCTCAAGTCGTGTCGACCAAGATGGAGCCTCCACCTCGAGAGTGCCAAGGTCCACCATCGACTGGAAAAGTTCCAAAGCACCCTCAACAACTTCAAGAAGGACATGGATGACAACTTCACCAATAACATGATCATCCTTGCCAAAATTAATGAGTACCTCAAGTTTGCACCAAAATCACAAGAATAGTGCCAAGGACAAGGATCATCATCGCGAGCGTCATGTGGATGACCAAGTGTGCCAACTACATCAACCTTTGGAAAGGCACCCCAATGACCTCCGCCAACACCATCAAAAGGCAACTTCCACTACTCGTGCCACCACCAAAATGGCACCAAGAGCAAGCTCTCCTCCACGCCATCAAGCTTCAACTCCCAAACTTGACATCCTAGATGACGCATGCAACTTCATGGATGAGGAAGACCAAGACCTCTACTTTGCCAAGTTGGACGAGTACATCAAGAGTATGTCTAAACAAGGCAAGGTGGTCATGGAAGAGGATGAGCAAGCGCTAAGTCAAGAGTCTACACTTCAAGATGGAGGAAGCCAAGGACACATATGTGATGAAGTCGATCCAAGCACTGCTCTCAACAACAACATGAGCCGATGTCCACCACTAATACCAGATGGCGACATGATGGTCAAGCATGGGATTTTCCCTTCAAACATGGAGGCAAGCGATGACCATGTTATGACATCCAACCTTGAAGGCGATAGAGTTGAGAATGGTGAGCATGGGACTTTCCCTTCACCAAAGGAGGCACATGGAGTTGAGCACACCGAACATATCCCAATAGGCTTGAGTGATGATGTGGTACCAATCCCATGTCAGTATGAGAGCCACTTAGCCCACTTGAGTGAAAACAAGAGTGAGATGAGTGACTCCACCATATGTGAGATTGAGTGCTTCCACTTGGAGGGCATGAGTGAAACACCATGTGAGTTGAGAGTGGTAGTTGATAGGTCATGTGAGGCCATTTTGATTTCTAATGACTTACCCTCTACCTCTAGTGTGTTCTCTCATGATGTGCTAGGTTCCATGGACCAAGAAGCGCCGAGCTTGGAGAAGATGATGCCTCCTACTGAGAAGATGTACATGGTGGATGAAGATGATGCCATCCCCATACATGATGAAGAAGTCGCCCACATGGAGGCCAATACTACCACAACACACACTTCATATGAGAGGTATGAACAAGGTAAGAATACGGGTGTTGATGATGCCATGATCCACTAGTGGACATGATGATTTGTGATAATTTTCATGTTATGGATGATTTTTGTGATATCACATATGACTCATTGATATTTCCATGTGATAATTTGCCTTTGCATAATGTTGAGCATGTGAAATTACTTGATTGTGATGATGTTGCCATAGACATGCAATGCTCTAAACTTTACATTCATGATATCATTGCTTGCACTTTGTTGAGCAATTGCTCTTTCCAATGTTTTACTTGCATTGATGATCAAAATGGTACCCCTAGGACCATGCTTTGTCATGGATGTTTTACAATTTCTCCCATTGCTTGTAATAAGATGAATAATTCCTCTTTCACTTGTTTTTCTTGCAACAATAATTATCATATGACTCCTTTTGAGATGGCCCCCGTAGCTTTCTCAAATTTTGGAGATTTTGGTAAATGACATGATAAGCATGTTCCCCACTTTCATACTCACCATGCACCTATGTTACACTTGATTAACACTAATGGTGATGTGCACAAGAAGAGATATGTCGAATTATCTATGATGTGTGTAGGTACCCGAGCGATCATGTCAACCTCGGTTGAGAATGAGTTGACAAAAAGACCTCTAGAGAGTATCCCCCAAGTGAGTTCAAGATCGAACCCAACTATGATACCTTTTGCATTCTTTGCATATTTCATGTTGGCAAATTGCTCTTTCATATGGTTAGCTTGCACGCATGTTAATGGTATTCTTCCACATTGTGAAAATCATTTTTGTTGCTATTGGATATTGATGCTTTGTGTGTTGCAACAAAAATGTTGACCAATTTATCTTTCCGGTGTTTTGTGTGCAACCATAATGCCATTATGAGCTTGTATTGTCAAGAGAGCTTCCAAGTCTCTTGTATAGCTGTTGCAACAAACATAATGACCACTTTCTCTTTCATATAATTTGGATGAAAACATGTTGTTTTTTCTTCCATTTGTGATAATCCTATGCCCATGATTTTGGTTTTTGATGATTTGTGTGTGGCATCCAACATATCGAACAATTTCTCTTTCCAATGGTTTGTTTGCACACATAATGATGTTGCTTTGGACTTTCTTCCTCATGTGTTTTTGCCGAATTATCCTATCCTTGCATCAATGATGTTAATCAATATTTTATTCAATTGCTTTGAGTGACACACTAAGACGTTATATGGAGTTTTTGACTTCCCACATCTGGATGATGTTCAAACAATTTCCATGCACTTTGACGTTGCATACGCATTTCGTTTGTGATACTTGAGTTGTGATAATAGTGTTGTGAACAAGAATGGACATGCCACAAATGAGATGCTCCTATATCACACACAAACATATTTTGCTTGGTATTTGTTGTGTGAAGGTACAATTTCTTACGCGTCAACCTCTATGGATAATAAGTTGATAAGACGAACCATAGAGAGTTACCTATGGATGCCCTTCAACGAGCCATCTCTACATCCTAAGGTGAATTCCTTCTACTTGAGGACTCATGCTATAATCTTCATGAATTGGCTACTCTTTGAGTGTTGCTTCGCTTTTGTTGTGAGCTTTGTAGGCTTCATGGAAAGTGCAGGAACATGAAGTGTTGTCAATTAAATCTTCCTGAGGACGACTATATGGTGAATCCCAGGATCAAGAAGGGGTTTCGACATATTCTACTTGGTGATGAGCATGTAGAGTCGAGGACGACTCTTTTTGAAGGGGGGATATGTTGTAGCCCGACCTTTGGTCGTTACCACATCATGGTCTCCAACTTATGCCAAGTCATCATGGACTCCAAAGGTGAATTCGTTCCTCTATGCGAGCCCACTTCATACCCTCTTGAATGGTATTCTACTTCATACTCCGTCCCATATTCATGATAGGTTCATACCGATGAGTACGAAGGCAAGGGAGAAAGCCCAGAGCACCATGCCCAACAAGATGGAGGCTTGGAAGAGAAGAAGGAAGAAGCAACACCTGAAGCACCAAAGTCTCCGGCTTGCGTACATCGGAATCTTCATCCTAAAGACACCGGAGTCTCCGACCTGCATACCCCGAAGTCTCTAGCCCACCTCCAGACCAGGCTGCGCACCAACGCCCGGGACAGTCGGGACACCACTCCGGAGATGACACCGGAGACAGACCAGAGTCTCCAGACCTCTACAATGGAGTCTCTGGCTTGAGCGTACGGGCCTGCACGCCTTGAGATGGGCCTTCGGTCCATGTACCCCTTATTCCGCACCAAACCCGACTTTTATGTCCAAACTACCCCTAAACTTGTGGCTGGCCTATAAATAGAGCCCCCACCCCTCATGTACCCGTGAGGCAAAGATGATAGACTAAATACACCCCTTTGTGGAATCTCTAGTTTTGCCTCATCCCCTTACCAAAGGGGACCAACTATCGTCACCACCTCGTAGGAGTTTGGATCACGCAACCCTCGTTGTATAAGGCCTTAGCATCGATGCCCTTTGCCAAGACGTCAAGACCCTCTCCAAGGTGTTCTTCCCTCTCCGCTTGGGATTAAGTGAGCACATTGACCGATCTTTCCTTGCAAGGATTCTATAGGACCGGTGGCACCGGCGGGAGCAATCGGCCTTGTATCATGTGAGTTTTGCATCTGTTCATCGTTTTCTTCATGAGGTGGGCATCCGCTTCCGCTACCTTGTCCCTTTCCCCTCGATTTCCCATCGATTTGACCACGAGATCCATGAATATTAGGCTACCCTTGAGGTTACCGCTTAAAACTTTTCCCTACTTTATCCCTACACTACCCCCATTCTAGTGGTTGGCCTATATATAGAGCCCCCACCCCCTCGTGTATCCCTAGGAATAGATGATACACTAAAGGCATCCCCTTTGTGGAATCTCTAGTTTTGCCTCATCCCCTTGGTAAAAGGACCGACTATCGTCACCACCTCATTGGAGTTCGCATCGTGCCTCCCTCATTGTACAAGGCCTTGGCATCAGTGTCCTTTGCCAAGACATCAAGACCTTCTCCAAGGTGTTCTTACCTCTCCGCTTGGGATCAATGGAGCACGTTGATCGATCTTTCCTTGTGAGAATTCTATCAGACCGGTGGCCACTGGCGGGAGCAATCGGCCTTGTATCGTGTGAGTTTTGCGTGTGTTCATCGTGTTCTTCGCGAGATGTGCATCCGCTTTGCTACCTCTACCTTTCCCTCACTTTCCCATCGATTTGACCACGAGATCCATGAAGATCGGGCCACCCACGAGGTTACCCCTCAACATCTGGTATCAGGAGCTTTTGGTTCCCAAGGATTCCTCATCGATTTGGTATTTTCCCCCAAAAATTCGAAAATCCCCCAAAAATAGCCCCAATTTCGTGTTTTGGATCGATCTGTGATTTGAGTGAGTTTTGGTAGGTTTTGATCCATGGATTACTTTCTAAACTTGTTGATCTACCTTCCCCTGTGTTCCCATGGCCTAATTCCTTGATTTCCCCCATCAATTTGAGGTTTTCCTTCGAGTTTTTCTGCCAAAACGTGTCCCGTTCGAGTTCTGGACACGCATCAGACCCGGACCCTGGAGTCTCCGACCTCGGACCCTAGAGTCTCCGGTCCCCCCGGAGTCTCCGGCCTCAGACCCCGGAGTGTCCGCCCCCCTTGCAGACAGCAAATCTGTTTCATGGTTTTGAGCATAACTTTTGCATTCGAACTCAGACTTTGGTGTTCTTTAGCTCGTTTCGAAGAGGAGAAAGTGTTCTACATTATCATCACAGTGGTTAATGCTATCTACTCCATCAAAATTTCGTGAACAAGGAGGAATCCACCAATAATGGGTGAACATCGGCTACGAAAGGTATAAACATTCTGCGACTTCTCCCCACTTGCTTTCCTTTGTGAGCTACACTATCTTTGCGATCAACAAACACCTATTGCGAATAGTTCTCCTATGTTTTCTTGGGCTATGCACATTTTATACTTTTATAATTCTGAGAAAAAGTTGTGAGCGCGCTCTCTCATATAGTTACCTTGTATAGTTGTTGGCACAAGGAAGAGGCAGGTGAAAAATAAAAGAAAAATAAAAAAATAGAAAAAGAAAAACAAACAAACAAACAAGTGCCTCATAGAATAGGAAGAGGAAGCTCTATGAACATCAAATAGGTGGTACTTATTGTGCATATATTGTAGCCCACCAATTTTTCTTGCAATCGAACTAGTGTCTCTCCTTGCACTTGTGCGACACGAGCTTATAGTATTCGGTAGGTAATCTTTTGGTTCTTAGCTCACTTTCTCTATCGCACAAGTCCCATTTATCCCACCATGTGTGTTTCCTTGTACAAAATTCCTATCTTGTGAATTGACTTGTTTTGTTTGGTGATCATCATGGTTCTTTACTTTCCATTACAATATCTTGATTTTTGATTGTTCTTGGACACGCCACCTTACATACCTATCCACCATAAGATTTGTGTGTGTGTGTGTTTTTAGTGGTTGGTTGGTTTTGGTGTTCCGCATGAACTTCAATTTACTTGGTTTTGATTGCTCTCAAGTGTGGCCACTTGCACGATACAATCTTCCAAGGTAAAGTAAGGTTTGACATTGCATCCCTAACCCCCTACCACTTCCATATACACCACTTGGTCTTGTGAATCATGTCTAGGGACTCCGGAACCGAGGATGACATCTATGAAGAATCCATTATGAGCCACCATGACTACGACTCCACAAGTATAGAGGACATGACGGAGCACTACACCGACAATAGCTCCACATTCTTTGAGGACCCAGAGTACTACACCTATGACGGCTAAAGATGTATGCAAGACATGGAGCACGCCATCAATTGTGGCTCCTCAAGCATGAAGGAAAATTTGGAGCTCTACATCGACAATGGCTCCTTATGAAAGGAGTACATGGAGCACTACACCGACAGCGGCTCCACATGCTTGTGTGATATGGAGTACTACATCAACAACGACTCCCCAAGCATGGATGACTTCGAGTGCTACAACGACGACGCATCACCAAGCATGGAGGTCATGGCGAACTTCACCAACTTTGAGGGCTCTTCCATGAGCCATGAAGAATACCTCCACCGCTTGGAGATGGAGGAATACTACGCCAAGCAAGAGGAGGCGCATCATCAAGAAACCATGACCTTCAAGGCCAAGCGTACCACACCAAAGGGCACCACCTACTTCGATGATACACCTCCAAGGCGTCAAGCGCCACCACCTACATGGCGTCACGCACCAGCATATCCAAGGCAATGAGCTCCATCACCTCCAAGCTATCAAGCTCCGCGATCCCCTAGGCGCCAAGAACCAACATCGCTAAGGCGTC
Organism: Avena eriantha; assembly: GCA_910589775.1. Taxonomy (NCBI): domain Eukaryota; kingdom Viridiplantae; phylum Streptophyta; class Magnoliopsida; order Poales; family Poaceae; genus Avena; species Avena eriantha. The sequence goes on from OU342744.1 coordinate 336,460,242, forward strand.
AAGTGCATTTACCTCCAAGGCATCAAGTGCCACATACTCCAAGAGAAGTGGAGCCCAAAAATCATCTTCCACACAAGGCGCCACGAAGCAAGAATCTTTATCGACATACATCCTCGCGTGATCATCGCCAACATCAAGAGGATACGAGACGTCGTTCAAGGCATATTTGCCATGAAGACGGAGAATACATCTTTAGCACCATCCATAATGCTCCATCAAGCTAGAGAAGGCAACACCATCACAAGAAGAGTGCCAAGGAAAATTATCATCGTCACGAGCATCATGTGGATTACCAAGCGCTTCACCAACATAAACCTTCGGCAAGGCATGCCAATGACATCCGTCGAAACCATCATCATAAGGCACCTTCAACTACTAGTGCCACCACCAAAATGGAATCGAGATCAAGCCTTCTATTACACCATCAAGCTTCAACGCAAAAACATCAAGTTCAAGATGATGCATCCAACTACAAGAGATTCAATGCAACTTATTCTACAAGCACTCCAAGAATGTCATTCAAGCAAGAGATAGGCCTCTACTTTTCCAAGTTGGATGAGGCCGTAAAAAATATGACCGCCCAAGAGATAGAAGAAAACAAGTTGCTTGGCCAACCACTGGATGCAATGGCGGAGATGGCGTCAAGGACCAATACTTACAATATGAGGACCACCACCACAATGGCACCCAAAGTGAAAGACCACGACAAGGTCAAGAATGGTGAGCATGGGAATTTCCCTTCACCAAAGGAGGCTCATGGAGTTAAGAAGACCGAGCTAATCCCTATATCCTTGAGTGGTGATGTGGTACCAATCCCAAGTGAGTATGAGAGCCACTTAGCCCACTTGAGTGAGAACAAGAGTGAGATGAGTGACTCCACCATATGTGAGATTGAGTGCTTCCACTTTGAGGGTACAAGTGAGACACCGAGTGAGTTGAGAGTGGTAGTTGATAGGTCATGTTAGGCCATTTTGATTTTGAACGACGTACCCTCTACCTCTAGTGTGTTCTCTCATGATAGTCTAGGTTCCATGGATCAAGAAGCGCCAATCTTGGATATGATGATGCCTCCTATCAAGAAGATGTACATGGCGGATGAAGATGATGCCATCCCCATACATGATGAAGAAGTCGCCCACATGGAGGCCAATAATACCACAACACCCATTTCATATGAGAGGTATGAACAAGGTAAGAATACGGGTGTTGATGATGCCATGATCCCACTAGTGGACATGATGACTTTTTATGATTGGCATGCTACGGATGATGTCTGTGATATCACATATGATTCATCGATATTTCCATGTGATACTTTGCCTTTGCATAATGTGGACCATGTGAAATTATTTGATTATGATGATGTTTCCATAGACATGCCATGCTCTAAACGTTACATTGATGATATCATTTCTTGCACTTTGTTGAACAATTGCTCTTTCCAATATTTTGCTTGCAATGCTGATCAAAATGGTACCCCTCGGACCATGCTTTGTTATGGCTATTTTACAATTTCTCCTGTTGCTAGCAATAATATGGATGATTGCTCTTTCACTTGTTTTGCTTGCAACAATAATTGTCATATGGTTTCTATTGAGATGGCCCCCATAGATTTCTCAAATTTTGGAGATTTTGATGAATGCCATGATACGCATGTTCCCCACTTGCATACTCACCATGCACCTATGTTACACTTGATTGACTCTAATGGTGATGTGCACAAGAAGACATATGCCATGATGGATGATGTATTTCTCTACCATGCACACATGTTCTTCCTTTTATCTATGATGTGTGTAGGTACCCAGACGATCATGTCAACCTTGGTTGAGCACGAGTTGACAAAAATAGCTCTAGAGAGCATCCCCCAAGTGAGTTCAAGCTCGAACCCAGCTATGATACCTTTTGCATGCTTTGCATCTTTCATGTTGACAAATTCCTCTTACCTATGGTTAGCTTGCAAGCATGTTAATGGTATTCTTTCACCTTGTGACAATCATGTTTTTTTGCTATTGGATTTTGATGCTTTGTGTGTTGCAACAAAAATGTTGAACAATTGCTCTTTCCAATGTTTTGTGTGCAACCAGAATGCCAATTTGAGCATGTATTGTCACGAGAGCTTCCAAGTACCTTGTATAGTACTTGTATCAAACATAAGGACCACTTTCTCTTTCATATGGTTTGTTTGCAAACACATTGCTTTTGCTTCTGCTTGTGATACTCATATGCCCATGATTTTGGTTTTTGATGATTTGTGTGTGGCATCCAACATATCGAACAATTTCGTTTTACAATGGTTAGTTTGCACACATAATGATGTTGTTTTGGACATTTTTCATCATGTGTTTTTGCCGAATTGTCCTATCCTTGCATCAAAGATGTTGATCAATATTTTATTCAATTGCTTTGAGTGCCACAATAAGATACTATATGGAGTTTTTGAGTTCCCACATTTGGATGATGTTCAAACGATTTCCATGCACTTTGACCTAGCATACGCATTTGGTTTGTGATACTTGAGTTGTGCTAATAGTGTTGTGAACAAGAATGGTCATGCCACAAATGACATGCTCCTCTATCACACACAAACATATGTTGCTTGGTCTTTGTTGTAGCACGGTAAAATTTCTTACATGTCAACCTCTATGGACAAAGAGTTGACAAGACGAACCAAAGAGAGTTACCTATGGTAGCCCTTCAACGAGCCATCTCTACATCCTAAGGTGACTTCCTTCTACTTGAGGACTGATGCTATAATCTTCATGAATTGGGTACTCTTTGAGTGTTTCTTCACTTTTGTTGTGAGCTTTGTAGGATTTAGGTAAGGTGAAGGAAGATTGAAGAGTTGCCACATCGAGCTTCTCAAGGACGACTACATGGTGAACCCCAAGAACAAGAAGGCCTCTCTACATCCTACTCCTAGTGATGAGCATGAAGAGTCTAGGACGATTCTTTTTGAAGGGGGGAGCTGATGCAGCCCATCATACGGACGCTACTACATCTACAATCCCAAGTCCCCAAGCTCGTCCCCAAGTCACCCAAGAAGATGGACAAGGAGAAGCCACCTCCAAAATCGAAGTCTCCGGCCCTGAAGCCTAGAGTCTTCAGCCTCCAACCCCGGAGTCTCTAACCAGGATCCGGCCCAGACTCCGGACTCGCCCCAAGAGCGTTCAGTACACCCCTCCGGAGATAAGCCTGTAGAGCGACGTCTACCGTGGAGTCTCTGGCCACCCCGGAGTCACCGGCCCTTCGACACCGGAGTCTTCGGCCTTTCACACCGGAGTATCTGCCCCAGGACTCCGGCCGCCCACCTGGAGGTCTCTGCATGCCACCCGGAGTCTACCCCGGAGAGTGTCATCGACCCTGGAGTCTTCGCCACCACTAGAGTTTCCGACCCCTACACCCTGGAGTCTCCAGCCTAAGTGGAATGGGCCCGCATGCCTTGAGCTGGGCCTCCGGCCCATGTACCCCTCTTATCCCTAGAAACCCTACTTTTATGCCAAAACTACCCCTTATTATGTGGTTGGCCTATTTATGGTGCCCCCACCCCCTCACGTAACGGCAGGCATAGATGATAGATTAAAGACACCCCCTTTGTGGAATCTCTAGTTTTGCCTCATCCCCTTAGTAAAGGGGACCGACTATCGTCAACACCTCGTTGGAGTTTGCATCACGCCTCCCTCATTGTACAAGGCCTTGGAATTGGTGTCCCTTTGCCAAGACGTCAAGACCCTCTCCAAGGTGTTCTTCCCTATCCCCTTGGGATCGAGGGAGCATGTTGACCAATCTTTCCTTGAGAGGATTCTATCAGACCGGTTCCCACCGGCGGGAGCAATCGGCCTTATATCGTGTGAGTTCTGCGTGTGTTCATCATGTTCTTCCTGAGGAGTGCGTCTACTTCCACTACCTTCTCCATTTTAATCACTTTCCCATTGATTTGACCACAAGATCTGTGAAGATCGGGCCACCCACGGGGTTACCCCTTTACAGGGACTCCGGAACCGAGGATGATATCTATGAAGTATCCATGATGAGCCACCATGAGTACGACTCCAGAAGTATAGAGGACATGACGGAGAACTACACCGACAATGGCTTCGCATGCTTTGAGGACCCCGGAGGACTACATCAACAATGACTCCCCAAGCATGGACGACTTCGAGTGCTACAACGACGATGCCTCACCAAGAACGGAGGACATGGAAAACTTCACCAACTTCGAGGGCTCTTCAATGAGCCATGAAGAATACATCCACCGCTTGGAGATGGAGGACTACTACGCCAAGAAAGAGGAGGTGCATCATCAAGAAACCATGACCTTCAAGGCCAAGTGTGCCACACCAAAGGGCACCACCTACTTCGATGATCCACCTCGAAGGTGTCAAGCGCAAACACCTACATGGTGTCATGCGCCACCATCTCCAAGGCGATGAGCGCAATCACCTCCAAGCCGTCAAGCGCCACCATCTACAAGGCGCCAAGCACCACCATCTCCAAAGCATCATGCGCAACAACCTCCATGGCAACAAGTGCCACCACCTATAGGAAGAGTGGTCCCCAACATCATCTTCCAAAAGAGGCGCCACGAAGCAAGAATCTTCATCGACATACATCCTCTCGTTATCATCGCCAACATCAAGATGATACAAGACGTCGTTCAAGGAATCTTCTCCATGAAGACGGAGAACATATATTGAGCACCATCTATAATGCTCAATAAAGCTCAAGAAGGCACGAATATCATAAGAGGAGTACCAAGGAAAAGGATGATCGACGCGAGTGTCATGTGGATGACCAAGTGCTTCACCAACATAAACCTTCAACAAGGTACTCCAATGACCTCCGTCATCACCATCATGATAAGGCACCTTCAACTACGAGTGCCACCACCAAAATGGCACCAAGAGAAAGCCTTCTTCCACTCCATCAAGCTTCAATGCCAAAACTTCAAGTTGAAGATGAAGCACCCAACTACAAGAGCTTCAATGCAACTTTTCTCCAAGCACTCCAAGAATGTCATTCAAGCAAGAGATGGAGCTCTACTTCGCCAAGTTGGATAAGGCCGTCAAAAATATGACCCCCAAGAGATAGAAGAAAACAAGTTGCTTTTCCAACAAGTGGATGCAATGGAGAAGATGGCGTCAAGGAACAATACTTAAAATTTGAGTGCCAACACCACAATGGCACCCACAGTACAAGGCGACGACAAGGTCAAGAATGGTGAGCATGGGATTTTCCCTTCACCAAAGGAGGCGCATGGAGTTATGAGGACCGAGCCTATCCCTATATGCTGGAGTGATGATGTGGAACCAATCCCATGTGAGCATGAGAGCCACTTATCCCACTTGAGTGAGAGCAAGAGTGAGATGAGTGACTCCACCATACATGAGATTGAATGCTTCCATTTGGAGGGCATGAGTGATACACCGAGTGAGTTGAGAGTGGTAGTTGATAGGTCATGTGATGCCACTTTGATTTCTAATGACTTACCCTCTACCTCTAGTGTGTTATCTCATGATTTGTTAGGTTCCATGGATCAAGAAGCGCCAAGCTTGGAGATGATGACGCCTCCGACCAAGAAGATGTACATGGTGGATGAAGATGATGCCATCCCATATTGGATGAAGAAGTCGCTAGTTTTGCCTCATCCCCTTGGCAAAGTCGACCGACTATCGTCACCACCTAGTTGTAGTTTGCATCGCGCCTCCCTTGTTGTACAAGGCCTTGGCGTCGGTGTCCTTTGCCAAGACGTCAAAACCCTCTACAAGGTGTTCTTCCCTCTCCGCCTGGGATTGAGGGAGCACCTTGACCGATCTTTCCTTGCGAGGATTCTATCAGACCGATGGCCGCCGGTGGGAGCAATCGGCCTTGTATCGTGTGAATTTTGTGTGTGTTCATCGTGTTCTTTACATGGTGTGCATCCACTTCCGCTACCTTCTCCCTTTCCCCTCGCTTTTCCATCGATTTGACCACAAGATCCGTGAAGATCGGGCCAGCCACGAGGTTACCCCTCAACATGTGTGGGACTATATATAGGCCAGCCACTAAGTCAGGGGTACTTTAGGGATAAAAGGAACGTTCTAGACAGACTAAGGGGTACATGGGCCGAAGACCCATAGGCTTTTACAAGCCTGGCGATGCTCGGTTCGGAGACTCCGGTGTGGTGGACTAGAGACTCCGGTCTAGGCAAGAGATTTCGGTCGGTCTCTGGTCGGTCTTTGGTCCATCTCTGGTGTGGTCATCTAAGTGTCCTTGAGCTCAATTTGGGGGTCGGTTTGGAGATGGGTCGGAGAATCCGGTGTCTCGGTCTAGAGACTCCGGTCTGTCAGGCCGGAGACTCCAGTCTGAGCAGCTCTAGCAACTTCTTCTTCTTGACCTACTCCTTGCACTTCATCCATAGGAGCTTGGTGATGCGTCGAGGCTTCATAGCTGAGAATGCATAGTGTATTTGCATGAAGTATCAAGCCATCCAAGGATGTGTTAAAGTCACATGACGAGAGGAGCGAATTCACCTTAGTTTTGAGGAGTTTGGCTCTGGCACAAGTCATGGGTCCACTTTGGAGACTTGGTGGTGTAGATGTAGGAGCGTCCGTAGGACGGGCTGTATCACCCAACTGCCTCCTCCTCGTCAACAACCACGCCAAGAGCAAGAGCAAGTTCTGCCACCTCCGAATGCGGCTCCTCATCCGCAAGCTCATCACCAAGATCATCACAATGGTTGCATGGAAGATGAAGACCGTCAACATTATGTCAACAACTGCCACCGTGACCACAATGATGAAGAAACCTTTGGCAAGATCAAGTTCACGATGCCCAAGTTCACCGGTTCAAATGATCCCAAAGAATATCTCTCATGGGCACTCAAAGTCAACAAGATCTTCCGCATGCACAATCATAGCAACGAGAAGATGGTCGCCTTGGCTTCGCTTGAGTTTGATGATTACGCCAACCTTTGGTGGGAACAAGTTCAAGTTGCTCGTGATGCAAGAGGAGAGCCCCCAATCACAACTTGGCATGACATGAAGGGTCATATGAGATCCCACTTTGTTCTTTAGCACTACACGTGCGACCTCTTCAACAACCTTCAATCGCTTTGCCAAGGGACAAAGACCATGGAAGAGTACTTCAAGGTAATGGAGCTCAACATGATCCGCGCCAACATTGAAGAGCGCAAGGAGCAAACCATGTCAAGTTTTCTCATTGGCTTGAACCATCCAATCAAGCGCATCATAGAATTCCAAACATACCATGATATGGTTGAGCTTGTGCACATCACAATAAAGGCCAAGCATCAAGTACAAGAGGACATCAAGTACAACAAGCCAAAGACGTACTTCACCTACAAGCAAGCTTCAACCACTACACCAACAACCGTCAATGGTAGCTCCTCAAGTACCTCCAAGCCTTACTTCAAGCCCACACTTCCTCAAGGAAACCACCCCCGAGTGGCAAGTATACAAAGGATGGCACGCCATTCAACGACAAATGCTACAAGTGTGGAGGCAAAGGACAAAAGTTGGCCGAGTGTGGAAACAAGAAAGGATTGTTTATCCGTGACAATCGCGACGAAGAGTACTTGAGTGAAGATGAATTTGATTCCAGAGCCAAGGAAGCAATGGCAACAAGTTGATAATATCCCATGGCATGGACAATGTTCCGTGAGTTCTCCTCTGTTCCCAAGTTGATACTTAAGGAATGAAACCAGCTTTATAGTCACCGTAAGTGCTATCATCCCTCCGTCTACCAACAAGTAGTTCCCTCAATCTAGTCCTCATGAGGAAAATATTGAGTGGCGTGCTTCACCCAATATCAAGATGAAGGAAATCTAAGACAGACACGTAATGAACAATATAACATAGTAATATTTATCTCAATTCAATTTCATACTAGGGTTTCTCCATCTCCCCAAGAACAAAGGAAACTACTCATGCATGAAGGCAATGAACATCATGGATATAATATGGATGAAGTATGATGATACAATTGAAGACAAGTGCAAATCCAAGATTCAATCTAGAATTACAACAAGTAACCAAAGGGGATCAGTGATGGAGACATTGTTGATGAAGATGACGATGTAGATCGATGTGGAGGCCTTCAAGATCCTAGTTCCTTCTCCTCTTGTGTGATGGTGATGGTGTAGATCTTATTGGATGCGACTATGGTGGTGGCACTGCGGCAGGGCTCCACTATGGTGGAGGATATGGCTTGGTGGCTCTCTCTTGGATCCTCCCTCCTTTATATAGGCCTTGGGGTGCCCTAGGGTTCCCCCAATACCGTCATATGACTTAGGGAAGGTTCTAGAGATTATCTGGGGCGAAATCCCATCATTTGCAACCTTTTTACCAACTATACGGCGAAACTATACGGCGGGAACTTTTAGTTCCGGCCGTATAGTTGGTCGTTGAACTTGTAGATCATTTAGTATTTTGGTCACCATTTCTACATACGAACTCAGTTTTGGGTGTCCTTGGGCTCGTTAAGTTCGTCTGGTTGAGGGATACAACCCCATAGTCTTGGATATTTATTTTGAGAAGTTGGAAAAATTCACTTTTCCAACTTCTCAAATGGCTAAGTCTGGTCCCTACAGCTCCTCCATACTATGCTCTCTTTGTTCCTTTTATCCATAATCTTCACCAACACCTACACACATGTCATAGACAAGGAAAGTGATAAAATTCTACCTAAACTACTACATGTGCAAAGCTCATATGAAAGTAAATGAGAACTAGAAGTCATGCATATAAGGCATAGCTATAGCTGGAAGAAACTTGATATGAGAGATAAATGACACATTTTATATGGCTAAAAGAGGTGGTATTTCACAGCCATCAATGATCCCGTGACACCAGTAAGTTTTCCAGCAATTAGTCAGATGGGTGTTCATCCATACTTTGTTACAGCTTTTTGCAATACTGAGGTAATTCTTCTTTCAGCTTGCTGACCTCCCCAAGTTGGAGCTTGCTCCTCTTAAGGGATATCCTCCTGAAATTTCTCAGGAGGATGGAGAACTTGTAGCACTGCCGGAGGTGCTTACTCGAAAGCGTAAGACACTGACTATTTCTATTGGCACAAAAGAAGTGCCCGTTCTGAAGAGGTAACTTCCCTCACAAGGTCTTTGTATTTTATCTCTTATTCTTTCTGAAGCGTAACAATCTTGTACTATCACTTCTTTAGAGCTAACAGGTCACCAAGGGCAAGGGGAAGGGAATCTCGGCAAAGCCTCTGCGATAGTCAAAGTTAAATTTGACTTCGCCTGCTGCTCCACCTCCGACTCCTACCCCAAAGCCTTCTACAACACCGGAGGTTACTTCATCTCCTCATGCTGCGAAAGATCTCACTTAGGATCCTAAGCCAGCAAACCTTAGTTCGCACACCAATGTCACCATGGGTGACTCAGCAATAGATAAGGGTGAACCCTCAAAGGGTAATGATCCCTCGACAGAGGTTTTAGCGGACAACCTTATCAATAATCCGGCTATTGCCAAACGTTGCATTACTTGGAAAAATGCAGAAGAGATCCAAAAGCTAGATCAGCAATGCTTGGAGATCCGGAACATCACTACCGAGGAAGAGGCGCAATAAGCCGAGGATGTCAAGTTCTCCGAGCTTCTTGAACAAGTTCGTGTTCGTGACAAAAAGCTGAAGGCTGGTGTAGCTCCAACACCACCAGTGATCCCGCTGACTCTCGCCGAGTATGACAGATTGATGAAAAGTACGCCATGAGGGGGTCCTCGAGGCGTGCAGAAGAGAGGGGTGTGAGACGTACGGTGTTCCAGGATAGTGAGCACACAAGTTTACCCAGGTTTCAATCCGCCGGCTTTGGACGGATCGTACTCCTGCTAGCAATCCAGTAATATGGTAGAGCTGAAATATGGGTTACATGGGTTTCGCCTGTCCGAGTTGAGATTGTAGACTATTGTGGGGTTCCCTAAAGGATTGTCCTAGGATGGCTTATACAGATATTCGGCCTAGGGTTTACAGGAGAGACCTATCTGGCTACGACTAAGAGTCGGTTACATAGTACATCTTGAACTACAAGTAACATAACATGTCTATGTCGGTAAGTCTTCTGGTCATTGCCGTAGCTGGACTGGACTCCGTTTGTTCTCCCTGACTGGGCTGCCCGTGAAGCTAAGCTCTAACCCGAAGTGGGCCACCCTGGTCAGTGAGGTACAGTGAGGATACCAGGAAAGTATATCCCCAACAGTAGCCCCCGGAAGCCTCCAAGATCCAGAGTCTGATTTCATCATCATCTAGCTTGACCCATCTTTGGCTTGTAGAATCTTGAAGGGTTCCTGAAACTTCAAAAGAAAGGATAGAATCCGGGTCTTAAAACGAGTCAGACCTATGGGTACATTATTTGAGTTTCCAGCTTGAAATTCAAACTAAGCTAGAACTTGGTCGCTGATGTAACCTGACATCAGTCAAGGTCAAGTCACGTCACTGACAGACATTCCCATCAGCACGACCGTTGGTGGGTCCACCTTTCGTGGAACCGAGGCGTTGTTTTAATGCATGCATGGAGATTGAGGCGGTGTAAACATCATGAGGAGGTTACACAGCTCCTTCCACGACGCGTGGCATGGTTACTACTTATCTTGCACGAATCTTGGTGCAGGTAAAGCATATAAGGGGTTGAGATTTCTTCCTTCCTTCTTACCAACACAAATTCTTTCTCCTTCCTCCCGATGCTTCCTATGAAAGAGCTCCTATGCCTTCCCCAAATCCCACAGCGCCACCCATCCTAGTTCACCGGTGCCCAAAAATGGCTGAGGCTTCCTCTTCTGCTGTGGCGATGATGGTGGTGACAACACCTACGACGGAGAAAGATAATTCCGCAGGGTTTGGATCCCCTATGTACTTGATGACGCCAAGCTCCGCATCATCGAGAATGAAGGTCTCGTCCGCGCCGGCGACTGGCAGAGTGGCTTCAGACAAACCGCCCCCACCCCTAGCACTGACGAGCGAGTGCACTTCGGCACCCACCTCGACATAGGTTTGAGATTTCCTCCCTCAGACTTCTTCTCTGAGGTCATAGATCATCACGGAGTACAACTCCACCATCTCCCCCCAAACTCTATTTTAGAAATGAGTTCTTATGCCTCTTTGTGTGAGGGGTATATTGGTATTAGGTTGAGTCTCATTCTCTACCGGGATTACTTTCATACCCTGAGAAATTCTATCACCGCTAGAAATCCTTATATTACCGGAACTCTTAGCTTTTCTGTTAGGATAGAGTGAGTCTATCCTAGGATTAAGGATAGCGAGTTGGTGAAACAATGGCCGTCCACGTTCTTTTACCATAAGGATAGACCAGCTTCTAGCAAAGCAACTACTTTGCCAGTTTTTGTTGATGGCGCCACCATGCCCCAAGAGTCCTGGGACGCGGATCCTCCTGCTCTGACTAACGTTCTGCTTCTTGCTAAGAGGAGGATCGAATATCTGATGAAGCACAAGGGTCTGAAAGGATCCGATTTGATCCACTGTTGGCTGGCGCGCCGGATCTAGCCTCTCCAACACCATGGTGATCGGCTTTGCACTCTATCACCAAGAGCAAGACGGACTCTCTCCGGATCTGGTCCAGACCTTAGTCGAAAAGGGACTATGAGTCCCAAATTAAGTGGTTGATAAGGGAGCGGATCGAGAGGAAAATTCTAGAGATGTCCTTGGACATGCATACGGCTATTGATCCTGTGACACCAGTAAGTTTTCCAGCAATAACCTGGATTATGTATTCATCTATACATGATTGTGTCTTTTTGCAATACTGAGGTATTTCTTCTTTTCAACTTGCTGACCTCCCCGAGTCGGAGCTTGCTCCTCTCGAGGGATATCCTCCTGAATTATCTCAAAATGATGGAGAATTGGTTCCACTACTGGAGACCCTTATCCGAAAGCGTAAGGCTCTAACAGTTTCCATTGACACAAAGGAAGTGCCCATTGTGAAGAGGTAACTTTCCTCACAAGGTCTCTGTATTTTATTTCTCATTCTTTCTGAAGTGTAATGATCTTTGTTCTATTACCTCTTTAGGGATAAACAACTCTCAAAGGGAAAGGGGAAAGGAGGCTCGTCGAAGCCCATGCATCAGTCAAAGTTAAATTTGACTTCTCCAACCACAGCACCTCCAACTCTTGCCTCGCAGCCTTCTACAATGTCGGAGATTACTCCATCTTCGTCCATCGCAGAAGATCCGGCACAACATTTTGAGCCAATGAACCTTGGTTCGCAGACCGACATCACCATGGGTGATTCACTAATTGATAAGGGTGAACCCGTAAAGGCTAATGATCCCTCGGCAGAGTTTTTCACCGACAACCTTCTCAGCAATCCGGTTATTGCCAAACTTGGCATTACTCGGAAAACTACGGAGGAGATCTAACGACTCTCACAACAATGCTTGGAGAGACGGAATGTCTCCGTTGAGGAAGAGGCACAAGAAGCTGAGGACGTCAAGTACTCTGAGCTTCTTGAACAAATTCGTCTTCGTGATGAGTAACTGAAAGCCGGTGTGGCTCTGCCAGCATTAATAATCCTGCTGACCCTCGCCGAGAAGGTTACCACCGAGGTGAAGATCAGCTTAAGCAAGCTTACTCATGAACAACATGTAAGTCGGAATTCCAACCCACTTTTTTTACTTTATTTCATATCATATCCTCTAACCCCCAAGCATGAATTTGGATAACCAATCCAGATTTATGCTTTCATAGGATGCCAAAGAACGAACTAGTGTAGCCCCCAAGGCTCGTGCTGATGTTAGCCCGAATCTTTAGTAGACTTCTGACTCTGGGTATTATTCTGACTTACAGAAAGTTAATGCTTATAACCAGGAATTATTGAAGAATATTTCTAATAAGAGGAGAGAGATCAGAGATCTCCGACTTGAAAATGCTCAATTAAAGGTATCCAAGGATGAGGTTGAAGGTAATCATTTCAGTCCTTAACATTGCTCTTTTTGCTTTCATAGTCGAATTTCGTATTCAACTGTTTTCTTTTGCTTACAGCACTAGTAAAACAATCATGTGCAATGATTGAAGAGGCCGAGCATCTTAAGACCCTGGAGGTGGAGAACACCGACTTACGTCAAGAATGAATAAGCTTAAGGCGGATCACGAGCGCAACATTGCACAAGTCCTCGAATCCTCCTCCATGGCCACTGAAGAACATGATCGAAGGATCGTGGCCCAGGATCAGAAGATCTCGGATATCAATGATGAATTATTCAGAGAAAAGGACATCACCAAGGCACTCTTGGCTGAACTCCAGAGCCTTAGGGCGGAGAAGACCAAAGTTTGCGATGTCATCTTCAGTATGTTTCCTATTTTCTGTCATTCTGTTTTTTTGACTCTAGGAGTTTGGATATTTTTTTATGACCATTGCCTTATATGTGCAGGTCCTCTGAACTTACTGGATCCTTCCTCCACCGAGTCTCGCACTAGCCGGCTTACACGAGTCGGCGATTTGCTTCACAATTTCCACCAATCATTGGAGGATATTGGCGAAGTTCTCAAAGTGCCGGACATGAATAGAATGTCCGCCTTTGAAGTGCGAGATAAGGCAAAGGAGATGCCCCAGCTCATCCAGGACTGGAACATGTCCTATGCGCGAACCGCAGCACAGAACACCCTCACCATGGTTATGAGCAACCATGGAAGCATGGAGATCTGGCAAGTGACAAGAGGTTATTTGATTGTGGATGAAGACAGACAGGAGCAAGACATCAAGGCCATCATGGACTCCTGTGCCGGTTATGGATGCCACGTGGCAGATCTAACCAGCTATGACACTCCTTTCTTCACTCGCGTGGAAACACCTCCTCCACCTACCGAAGAAACAGCTGAAGTTTCCGACGACGAACAAACCGTATCGGATTTGAACGTCTCAAAAAGATATCAAGGCAAAGGCGATGTCTCCAGTGATCCGGAAGCTCCAACTTCTTCTCCTTCATCGTAAAGTGTCAGAAAAAACAATATGTTTATTCTAAAACAATCGGATTGTAAATAAGTAGTATAATACTTTTGATAGTGCTAAGATTTGCTGCTTCTATTTAGCACTTATGGATTTATTTTCTTGTGCCTAAATTTTTTACATAAGAACTTTTTTGTTTTGCCTATACTTATTGCTTATCTGGATTTCCGCCTCGTCCCTTTCGAGAGCCATCCAACTTTCAACACAGAAACTTTGCCGAGCAACGGAGCTCAATTGCTAAACTAGTTTAAACTCAGAAACAAAGCCGGCTTCTAGTACCAACAATTCACTACTCAGAAAATGCCCGTATCTGGAAATTAGATAAAGAACCCAAGTATAGACTAGATAATTTAGATGTATACCAGAAGGTAGCATTTTTAGAATCAGAAATCTTAACCAGAACAAACATGAGCATAAAGTACTTTCAAGTATTCTGGGATTTTCGACTGTGAGATGATCATTCGAAAATATGATGGTAATATAAAACTTCTCAAAAAAATTTGAGGCAACCAATACTTTATTTCTCATTGAACATGTACACATATATGATTAGGAAGAAAGAAAAAATTAAGAATAAAAGGGATGTAGCTGAGCAATATTCCATGGTCTGTCTAATTCTTCGGGGTCTGTACTGCCTCCAGCTCTCTTTGTCTTCTTAGTAGCAGGTCTTTCTTTGATTAGCCGCATATCAGTTAGATAGTAAGAACCATTGTACAATACTCGGCTAACTAAAAAGGGCCCTTCCCATACTGGGGAAAGTTTGTGCTTTCTTTTCTGCACAAGACGGAGAACCAACTTGCCCTTATTGAAAGACCAATTTTTGACTCTCTGGCTATGATACTTGCATAACTTCTGCTGATAAGCTGTTGATCTCATCTCAGCAACGATGCGAACTTCTTCGATTAAATCGAGATCATTTTGTCAAGAAATTTCGGCATCCTCTTCGATATACGCAGCAACTCGGGGAGAAGTATGAATTAAATCACTAGGAAGAACAACTTCTGCGACATAGACCAAGGATAAAGGTGTGTATCTGGTTGAACTATTCGGAGTTGTTCGCAAGCTCCATATTACAGATGGTAATTCTTCTGCCCAAGCCCCCGCAGCACGACGAAGTGGTGCTTCGAGTCTTGGTTGAAGGCCTTGTAGGATTAAACCATTTTCTCTTTCAACTTGTTCATTAGCTTGTGGATGTGCGACTGACGCAATGTCAAGCCGGATATTTTGTTCCTCGCAGAATTCGACAAGTTCTCCCATAGAAAAATTGCTCCCATTGTCCGTGATTATGCTATGTGGATAACCGTATCGGATTATAACATCCTCAACAAATCTTCTAGCTGTTGCTCCGTCACAACTTGTGACGGGTTTAGCCGCAATCAATTTTGTGAATTTATCCACCATTACTAAGATGTGAGTACATTCATTTGGAGCCCGTTTAAATGGTCTTACCATGGCAAGCCCCCAGACCACGAAAGGCCATGTTATAGGTATTGTTCGTAGCTGATCAACTGGAACATGAGCTTGTTTGGCGTACTTTTGGCAATCTTTGCACGTCTTGACTAGCCATTCGGCATCTTCATTGGTTGTAAGCCATAAAAATCGTGTCTAAAAGGCTTTGCCACTAAAGATTTGGCTGCAGCATGATGGCCGCATTCGCCTTCGTGGATTTCTCGTAAGATTTCCACTCCTTCTTCCAGAGATACACAACGCTGAAAGACCCTAGATACACTCCAGTTATAGAGCTCACCATTTATATTGTATAGGTTTTTGCTCATTGGACGATCTGCCGGCTCAGAACCTCGTCTTCGGGTAATTTTCTATCTAGCAAGTAGTTAAGGTAGGGTTGCGTCCAGCTAGGAATCATAGCCAGAACTGCTACTAAACGTGAGTCGGATTTGGTCGGATATTCTTCATCTACTCCTTTTATAGAGGGAACCTTGAGGTGCTCTAAAAAAAGCGCCATCCGAGACCTTTTTCCGTGTAGAGACTATGTGAGATAATGCATTTGCTTCCTCATTTTATGTTCTAGGGATGTGTTGAACCTCAAACCCTTCGAACGATTTTGCTAGGTCATCTACGATAGCCCTATATGCTGCCATGTGTTTATTTGCATTACAGATGTCCAACACTTGTTGAGCAACAAGATCAGAATATCCATAACACATTAACCATCGGATGCTGATATCCTTAGCAATCTAAATCACATGCAGGAGTGCTTCATATTTGGCAATGTTGTTTGTTTCCGTGAAGTGGATCTGCAACACATAGAAAAGTTTGTCTCCTTGGGGTGATTTGAGAACCACGCCAGTCCCCGAGCCCCCGAGAGCCTTAGAACCGTCAAAATGCAAAGTCCAATATTCCGACTCTAGGAGGGTCATATTTTCCGTTGTCTCTGTCCAATCAGCGACAAAGTCAACAAGTATTTGGGATTTGATTGATGTACGAGGTTTGTACTCAATATCAAAAGCTGAAAGCTCTATGCCCCATTTTGCGACACGTCATGTAGCATCACATTTGTTGATTATATCTCTCATGGGAGTTGTGCTCACCATGGTAACTGGATGTTCATGAAAGTAATACCATAACTTCCGGGATGCGAAGAACACACCATAAGCCAGCTTTTGATAATGCGGATAACGCTGCTCTCATTCGGTTAGGACGTCGCTGAGGTAGTAAGTCGGACGCTGCACCAGGTGTTCCTGTTTTTCCTCTAGTCTCTCTGATGTCTACGCACTTCTATTCTTGTAGACAGTTGTTGGGCCTCCAAGTGTAGAGGTTTGTAGAACAGCAGCAAGTTTTCCCTTAATTGGATCACCCAAGGTTTATCGAACTCAGGGAGGAAGTGGTCAAAGGTATCCCCTCTCAAGCAATCCTGCAATCAAGATACAAGAAGTCTCTTGTGTCCCCAACACACCCAATACACTTGTCAGGTATATAGGTGCACTAGTTCGGCGAAGAGATAGTGAAATACAAGTGGTATAGATAATTATAAGTGGTAACGGTGATAGAAAATAGCTTGCTGGCGTGTGGTTGACTTGGGAAAAGACTAAAGGAAAACTGAAATAAAGAAGGAAGAAAGCAAACATGTAACAGATCTAATTGCAAACGGTGTATCAATGCTTAGAAACAAGGCCTAGGGATTATACTTTCACTAGTGAACACTCCCATATAAATATCTTCTCTTTATGATACTACTTTTAACTAAACTCCGGTTGGACACTCTAATTATTGGTCGGGCTATAAGAACACTCCTCAAAGTTCGCTTTCCACATCTAGATAACCCCACACTGTCACCTTGAGCACTAGATGGTTCCAACAAACACCAAAATTTCATAAATACATCCAACTCCAAATATAACTCATAACAAGTATTTGTAATCTCTAGCCTAAGTGCCACCATGGTGTGCACGCTGTCACTTTCACACACATGGGGAGAGCAGAGATCTATTAAAGCACTTGAGTAGCAAGGTAGATCTACTTGATTACAAAACTCATTATCACAATATGATCATGCATAGAGAGAGAGATGAACACATAGCTACCGGTAGAACCCTTAGCCTCGACACAGAACTACTCCCTCCTCATCATGGGAATCAGCAACGGTGATGGAGATGGTGGTGGAGATCGATGGAGATGGCTCCGGGGGCACTTCCCCGTCCCGACAGGGTGCCGGAACAGAGACTTTTTATCCCCCAAATCTCCCCTTTGGTGGCGGTGGCGCTCCGGAAGTTTTCCTGGCTGGAGGCTTGACGACTTAGGGTTTTTGCATCGGGAGGCATCTTATAGGCGAAGAGGCAAGGTCGGTGGGTGGCCAGGGGGCCCACACCACATGGTGGCGCGGCCAGGGGGACCCGCGCCCAGGGGTGGTTTGGCCACCCTGTGGCCCCTCTCGTCTTCTGGCTCCGTGAGTCTTCCGGTAAAATATCAACTTTGGCTTTTGTCCGGTCCAATTCCGAGAATATTCATTTTATGACCTTCCTGGGACCAAAAACAATAGAAAACAGGCAACTGGCACTTTGGCATCTTGTTAATAGGGTAGTCCAAGAAAATGTGTATAAGTACTCCAAAGTGTGGACAAAACATAAGAAAGTAGATATAAAACAAGCATGGAACATCAAAAATTATAGACACGTTAGCAACGTATCAACATCCCCAAGCTTAACTCCTGCTCGTCCTCGAGAGGTAAGTAATAAAAAGAAAGAATAATTTTTGAGGTGACATGCACCATCATAAACTTGATCAAAGTATTTTTTAAACATTCATAGGTGGGATCATAGTACTTCAACATAGCATGAAATATAAAGTTCTAGCAATAAGACATATCAACTATGTTGTAACATGAAAGGATACAAACAAAAGATTCAAACAATGCTTTGCAAGACGTTTGTTTGTTTCACATAAAGAAAACATAGCATAGTGGCATTCATCTTGTCCCTCATAGAGTAGCAAACATAAATGCATAGGACACCTTCAAAGTTCATAAGGGTGACTAGATACAAGTAGTTTAAGAACAAGCAATATCAAGTTATGCATCAATCAACAAGTCTTGGGACAATGCACATAGAACTAAGAATGGCCACTATGCTCTCAAAGTAGGTGCATAAAGATAGAAGATGGAGACTCAACATAAAAGTAAAAGAAAGGCCTTCATAGAAGGAACTAGGGATTCAAGTCTCATAAAGAGCTTCCAAAAATTATGGTACTTATTAGCTTTCAGCTCACATTGCCCCTATCATAAGCATCTTGAAGTGATTAAGGTTAAAGTGAACAAACTATGGTGTATATGCTTGATAAAGTATAAGTTGGAAATCTCATGTCCCTTGAATACTAGGGCCTCTCCTCATGCTACTCAAGTTTATTCACCGGTAAGTTCTTGTCATCGTAAGTATATGTGTATCATAGAGAACCGCCAACGGGGTACCCCTTGCCCGATGATACGGAAGAATCCCCATATCAAAATGATAAGGCAAGAAGACAACGAGCATCTCAGCAATCTTCTTATTTATCATGGGAATATGGTGCTTTTTTCTCTCTTTCGTCTTTTCATATATCTCTTTTTTTTCTTTTTCTCTTTTTTTCTCAATATCCGACTCTTTTTTTATAAGAAGAATGCTTCATAGACAAATCGTTATGGTTACGCTGCAAGTTTCCACCATGACGGCATGGATTAGACCAGCGGCCCAGGCATTTCTCTAACACACATACATAACTCCGTGGACTTACAAGTTCCCCTTTCATTTCACACTAACGACATCCATAGATAAAAGAGCATTATATCAACTAGGTACAAAGTACAAGTGCAATGATGAAAGCGTTTCCCATGACAGCATGGTTCTGATAATCCCCAACAAATAAGTGTAAGCATATACAACATAGACGACACAATGGTTCAAGTTTATTAAGGGCATGAAAAGTAAAGTGTGCCATCAACTTCGTGAGAGCTTTAATCACTAGTTTTCACATAACAAGTTTAATTCGGAAGGTAAACAAAAGCATGAATATACTTGGAATAGCAAATGCTAATAGGTAGGTATGGTGGACTCTTTGGAATAACTTGGTTTTAGGAGTTGGATGCATGAGTGGAAGTCATACTTGGTTATGGAGGCTAGCAAAAGACTGAGAGCGACCAACTAAGAGAGCAATAATGGCCATAATCATGCAGAGCGACCAGACATCATTAATCAAAGCATAAAGTGATATTACAAGTCGAAAACTAAAGGATCATAAAGGCTATGGTGACTTGGGATAGTCATACATGGTGTGAGCATGTGCCAAGTCAACCCAAATAAAGCATCAAAGGGGAATACCACGATACTATGCTTTAATATGCTAAAACAATGCATGATCCTTCCAAGGCACATTAAGCAATCTCAATTGTTTATAACAAGTCATGCTACAACAAAGAATACTAAGCCTAAAACCAAAACAATATCAAGCATGGCATGACGAAGCATAGGCCACAGTCAAAAACAAGCTCTCATTACCACTTAAGCATGAACTTTCCTACTCTTTTTCAATCCAAACCAAACTATTTGAAAACGAATGAATGAAAGAGGGGGTCCAACCAATTTATTCAAGCAAACTAAGAAAACCAAGCAAACGAAAAACCAAAACGAAAATGAAAAAGAAGACGCTTAAAGAACAACACAACTGTGCATGAAACAATAAAAATGAAGTGTTTGGAAGAAACCTGGGATTTTTATTGATGAAGAAGGGGATTCCTTGGGCATCCCCAAGCTTTGATGCTTTTAGTTCTTGGATATTTCTTGGGGTGACAAGCGTGGCATCCCCTTGAGCTTTAGTCCATTCTTCATCTCATTACTCGTTTCTTCCATACACCTGAAATTTTTCCTTCATACAAAACTTCACACAATCTTTATTAGCAACATTAGTGCACTCAAGATAATAAGTCTTTGGCTTCAGTTTCAACACCAATAAAACTTCCATTAAAACACAAGCTACTGTAGCACTTCCCTCAAAAATCTCAATTCCCCAAAAGAACCCAAAAAGGAATCAATAAGAAGCAAATGCAAATAATGGCAGAAATCTGTCAAAACAGACCAGCAGGTAAAAACCAATTTTTTCGTAGACTTTATGTTGCTCAAATCGAAAAGTGTTGAACTAACAAAAGTTATATAACAACCTAGGGCATAAGAACAAAAATTCACGCCTCAAAACGACGTACAGAGATTTCACATGAATTTTTACGGTGAAGCACAAAAATCGGTTTCAGGACAACAACTTTCCCAGGCATTACTTCTCTCTCATTAGAGGTTACTCTTGGCACAAAAAGCAAATAAAAAGGATAAGCAGAGGTTATTACAAAGGTAATAACTCCCAAGACTCAGCTAAAACTTTTGGGTTATCTCCCAATAAGTACTTTTCTTTAACGCCTTTAAGTTAGGCATGCTAGTTTGAGAAGATGCTCATATAAGAAATATGAATTGAAGTAAAAGAGAGCATCAAGAAGCAAATTGAAAGCACATTTAAGTCTAACCCACTTCCTATGCATAGGAATCCTGTAAAGAAACAAGTCATGAAAGCACAAAGCAACAAGCATAGTAAAGCAAAACAAGTGCAACTTCAAGACTTTCAACATAAAGAGGGGAAACCTAATATTATTGAGATGCGTAAAACCATGTTTCCCTCTCTCATAATAACTTTCAGTAGCATCATGAATAAAATTAACAATATAACTATCACATAAAACATTCTTATCATGAGCCACATGCATAAAAGAATTAATACTCCTCACATAAACATTGTCATTCTTATTAATTGTAGTGAGAGCAAATTCAACAAAATAGCTATCATTATTATTCTCATCACCATAATCATCAAATATAGGAGGCATATTATAATTATAGTTAATTTTCTCGTCAATAGTAGGTGAACTGAAAATATCATATTCATCATTGTAATCATCATATATTGGAGGTTTGGTATCATCATAAGCAATAGAATAGCTAGCTTCCAAAGCTGGGGAACTAAAAAGATCATTTTCAAAAAAACCAGCTTCCCAAAGCTTAGACTTTTCCATAGCATTAGCAATAATGGTGTCCAAAGAATTCATAGTAACAACATTGATATTAGCATGCAAATAAAGTTCCATAGGTTTTTTAATTTTCTCTTCAAACACTTCATGTACTAAGTCAAGGTAGATACTATAAAGCTCTCTAATTTTGTTGGTGTTTTCCATTAAGCCTAACTAGTGAAAACAAGAAACAAAAAGACAAAATTGCAGAATCAAAAGGAAATAACTTCGAGCACTAGCACCAAAGGATGTGAGTACCTTTTACCTTACCTCCCCGGCAACGACGCTAGAAAATACTTGCTGGCGCGTGGTTCACGTGGGAGCTTTTTCTTCTACAGTCCCCGACAACAGCGCCAGAAAATAGCTTGATGTCTACGCACTTCTATTCTTGTAGATAGTTGTTGGGCCTCCAAGTGCAGAGGTTTGTAGAACATCAGCAAGTTTTCCCTTAATTGGATCACCCAAGCTTTATCGAACTCAGGGAGGAAGTGGTCAAAGGTATCCATTCTCAAGCAATCCTGCAATCAAGATACAAGAAGTCTCTTGTGTCCCCAACACACCCAATATACTTATTAGGTGTATAGGTGCACTAGTTCGGCAAAGAGATAGTGAAATACAAGTGGTATAGATAATTATAAGTGGTAACGGTGATAGAAAATAGCTTGTTGGCGTGTGGTTAACGTGGGAAAATACTAAAGGCAAACTAAAATAAAGACGTAAGCAAGCAAACATGTAACAGATCTAATTGCAAACGGTGTATCAATGCTTAGAAACAAGGCCTAGGGATCATACTTTCACTAGAGAACACTCTCATATAAATATCTTCTCTTTATGAAACTACTCTTAACTACTCTCCGGTTGGACACTCTAATCATTGGTAGGGCTATAACAACACTCCTGAAAGTTTGCTTTCCTCATCTAGATAACCCCACACTATCACACTAGATGGTTCCAACAAACACCACAATTTCATAAAGACATCCAACTCCAAATATAACTCATAACAAGTATTTGTAATCTCTAGCCTAAGTGCCACCATGGTGTGCACACTGTCACTTTCACACACATGGGGAGAGCAGAGATCTATTAAAGCACTTGAGTAGCAAGGTAGATCTACTTGATTACTAAGCTCATGATCACAATATGGTCATGCATAGAGAGAGAGATGGACACATAGCTACCGGTAGAACCCCTAGCCTTGAGAGAGAACTACTCCCTTCTCATCATGGGAATCAGCAATGGTGATGGAGATGGTGATGGAGATCGATGGAGATGGCTCTGGGGGCACTTCCCCGTCCAGGCAGGGTGCCGAAATAGAGACTTTCTATCCCCCGAATCTCCTCTTCGGTGGCGGCGGCGCTGCGGAACTTTTCGTGGCTGGAGGCTTCACGACTTAGGGTTTTTGCATCGGGAGGCATATTATAGGCGAAGAGGCAAGGTCGATGGGTGGCCAGGGGGCCCACACCACCTGGTGGCACGGCCAGGGGGACCCGCGCCTAGGGGTGGTTTGGCTACCCTGTGGCCCCTCTCCGTCTCGTCTTCTAGCTCTGTGAGTCTTCCGGTAAAATATCAACTTTGGCTTTTGTCCGGTCCAATTCCGAGAATATTCATTTTCTGACTTTCCTGGAACCAAAAATAGTAGAAAACAGGCAACTGGAACTGTGGCATCTTGTTAATAGGTTAGTCCAAGAAAATGTGTAAAAGTACTCCAAAGTGTGGACAAAACATAAGAAAGTAGATATAAAATAAGCATGGAACATCAAAAATTATAGATACATTAGCAACGTATCACTCTCCACCACCATGATGTCACTGTTGACTCTATTTGTCGCAGCGAGATAGAGAAACATCGACTCGTGAGGTTCCAGTGCTGCAAGGATAGGAGCATATGAGAGTACTGCTTTTAGGTCTTGTAGTGCAGCTTCAGCTTCGTCTGTCCAAATGAATTTTTTGGTCTTTCTTAGGATCTTGTAGAGTGGTGCGGCTCTCTCACCAAGCCGGCTTACAAACCGCCTGACTGCAGCAATGCAACCAGTTAGTCTATGAATGTCCTTCAGGCGTGTCAGCCTGGAATTATTGAGTATAGCCTTAATTTTGTCCCAGTTCACCTCTATGCCTCTTTGAGACATGATGAAACCTAACAATTTTCTGGCTGATATTCTAAAGAAGCATTTCTTCGGGTTAAGCATTATGTTGTATTTTAGTAGATTAGCGAACATTTCCTCCAAGTCGGAAATTAATGTTTCCTTCTTTTTGTACATCACCGCTATGTCATCCACATATGCATGTACATTGCATCCGATTTGATCGTGGAGGCAACGCTGCATAGTGCGTTGGTACGCAGTTCCTCCGTTCTTGAGCCCAAAAGGCATCGTAACAAAACAGAAGGTTTTGAAGGGGGTTATGAATGAAGTTTTGACTTTATCTGATTCCTTCATCCGAATTTGGTGATAATCGTAATATGCGTCGAGAAAACATAGGAGTTCCGAGCCTGCCATAGAATCGATAACTTGATCAATTCTAGGCAAAGCAAACAGATCTTTGTGACAAGCCTTGTTCAAGGCAGTATAATCAACACACATCCTTAAAATCAGTGATGTCCTTTTTAGGGACCATTACTACATTGGCCGACCACTCAGTGTGGATGGCCTCTTCTATGAATTTGGCTAACTCGAGCCGAGTTAGTTCCTTAGCTATTGCTTTTCACTTTTCATCGCCAAAACATCATAAGGACTGTTTGACGGGTTTAGCGTTTGGGTGTACATTTAGAGAGCGCTCGGCAAGTTCCCTAGGTACTCCGGTCATGTCAGATGGCTGCCATGCGAAGATATCTTGATTTGCTTGGAGGAACTTGATGAGCGCGCTTTCCTATGTGCTATCTAAACCTACACCTATATGGGTCACCTTGGAGGGGTCATCATCCTTCAACGGTGTCGTCTTTGTCTCTTTTGATGCCTTAAACTCCGGAGTCGGCTTTGTCACCTCCTTCTTTATCGTGGGCATCTCGGACGGGTCAATTGTCTTCTTGATATCCTGGTACTCCTAGGCATGCAATACGGCTTCAGCAAAGGAGGCATTTCTATCCTCGCATTCTTGTGCTTTCTTCGGGTCTCCCCTGATGGTGATCACGCCCTTTGGACCTGGAATTTTCATCATATTATAAATGTAACACGGACGAGCCATGAAATCCTAGTAGGCCGGACGTCCGAATATAGCACGGTATGCGCTCTTGAACGGGACCACTTCAAAGGAAAGTGCTTCCGTCCGGTAATTCTTTGGAGTTCCAAAAGTAATATCTAAAGTGATCTCTCCCAGGGAATTTGCTTGTCTTCCTGTGACAACTCCGTGAAAGATCACGGAGATGTGATTCAGCTGAGTTTCCGAGATCCTCATCCGACATAGTGTTTCGATGTAGAGAATGTTGATGATGATGCCACTGTCCATTAGAGTCTTGGAGAAACCATAGCCGTCAATGAGTGGATTAACGACTAAGGCGTATTTTCCTCGCATGTGCAACTTAGGCGGATGATCAGCACGGTCAAAGGTGATTGTTACTTCCGACCAGCCCAAGAATTGAGGGACAGCCGGAACAGTTGCGTTGAGCTCATGCAAAATTGCTTTCTTGACCTTAGCTGGTTGAGACCCAAGGAAAGTGACATAAGTGTATTTCTTCGTTGGGAGGTTCTTCTTTCCATCCGACTTGGGATTTGAAGGCTCTTCTTCCTCCATGTCGGAATCTTCCTTGGTCTCCTTTTCTTTTTTAGGATTCTTCTTTCCCTTCTTCTTCTTAGCCCTATAGCCAGTGGAATCGTCTTTCTTGATGTCGTCATTGAAATGACACTCGACATTGGTGTGGGACGAGTCCCCATTGGCATCTAAGTGATACACACACGGATTATTAGCAATGTCGACCTAGGAATAGGTTTTTCCAGGTTGCTGGTCTCCTCTACCCTGGACTCTTGATGTCCCACGACCGTGTCCGTGGCTGCCTCCATGCCCTCCTCGTCCTCCAGACCCGAAAGTAGCAGTCACAACTGTGGTTTCCGCATTGGGTTTTTCTTCCGGGGTGTTCTTGCGCTTATGAGCTTCTTGCTTCGGCTGTTTTGCCGACTGCGGTACAGCCAGGACATTCAGTAGTACCTCTGCATCATCATTGGCATCTGCTTACTTTCTTTCCGTTTCTATCATATCTCCCATATCAGTGACTTTGTCGCACTTCAAATGGCAATGTACTAAACCAATTGGGAGTCCTGCAATGAAATCTTCAATCACAGTTTGATCATTTACCCCTTCACAGGAGTTCTTGGTGTCGGTCCATCATCCGAGATAATCTTAGCAAGTTTCTTCGGCTTTTTGGGTGCAACACTGCAGGTCTCCTACCGTATAGGGCCTCCCATATGTGCCTTCGAAATTATGAAAGAACGCACTTTGCATGTCATAACAAATGTGACTCGTGTTCTCCGGAAGTTTATTGAGCCAGGATCATGCCGTGTTCCTCGGCATAAGAAGGAGATACGAGGTCGTGACCAAGCTATTTCCGCCTTTGGCGATGCAGCAGGCCTGGAAAAATCCTAGAGCCAAGTATGTGGCCATGATGTGTCTTGAGATAGAAAATCCTTCCAGGAAGTGTGTTTGTCAAATTCGTGGTTCGAAGCATTTTGGACCCACGTAGATATCATCGTTCTCATAGTGTCGTGCCTCTATGTTAGAGTTGATCCGATGTCTTGCATCACTTGGTGACAGGGAACACCGTCGTGGTTGCTCGCTGTGGCTGCGGTGCCTTGGAGCCGGACTTCTGCTTCTACCACCACCTCCTCTACCACGACGCCCTCCTTGGCCTCCTCGAGAGCCGGTATGATGGCTACTTGGTGGAGAGGGTGGTGTAGGTGGATTGTTTCCAGCTGAATGCCTGTCTCCGTCCGGAGCGTCATTATTCCGGTTCTGGGGAGGGTCTTCATTATGATGAGCCCCCTGTCGGCTTGACTCAGCACGGTGTCCATCGTTCCTTGGTCCGTCGTTCCCCCCATTGCGGTGAGGTTCAGCCGGACAACTTGCATATCGAGGAGGTGGCATCCCTTGTCGGTTCTCCTCCCAACATTACTCTTTATCGCCTTCCCCGTGATTACTTGACTCTTGCCAGGGAGGGTGTCTCGGAACCAGTGCCGCAACTACATCTCGCTCTGCGGCTAGAGCAACATTGCTCCAGTCACATGCGGTTCTATGTTGTTGCCCTGAAGATCCGGTTCTTGAATAGTTTTCTTCTGAATGGTCAGGACGGTGATGTTGTGCTAGGTCATGTTGAGGCCTAATATCATCCTAAGCCGGATCCGTGCGACATTGGTTGGATTTGGAGACCAGTTTTCCACTTCCTGATTTTGTGCCTTTTGTTGCTCCAAACCCTTGGTAAGTAGCTTTACGCCCAACCGAACTTGATCTAGGTTTGGGTTGTTTGCCAAGATATCTCGAGCTGCAGCCGTATTTCGCCCTAGTGTTCAATACACCAGATCTCCCTTGCTGTCCAGTCGAGGCTCTCCTTTAATAGTGTCATCTCCCTCAAAGAGGGTCTTGTGGACTTCCAGATTTTTGTTAGCCCACACGAGGCCGTTTCGGGTCTTCTGATGCTGTAGGGAGTTGAGCTGCCCCGCAGATGCAATGTGCTCCTTTTCTTCCATAAGGTTATTAGCCTCATCTAGGAGTACTTGACGACGCGCTTCTAGGGCTTGAGCCCTTTCTTCCAATTCTGCAGGTGCAAATTTTGCAGCGGTAGGGATTGCCGTAGTTAACGCATCTCTAATGATTTTACGGGCACCAGGGGTAACCACGTATCCATCCACCGGAGTTTCCTTTGGATCTTCTAGGATTAGAGCTCCATCTGAGTCTTCTTCATACTCTTCGGCAACCACTTCCTCTGCCGGATGATCCTTTGCCGGAGTCTTGTTCTTCTTGTTCCTCTTCTTTGCCTTATTGGCAGTGCCGGTAGCAAAGACAGCATTGGGTCTATTTCCTAGAGTCAAGCTCTGATTGGTACTTTCGGACATCTAGATGTCAGGATTATCTCCGAGATCCATGTCATCATGCGCTTTGGGAGAGTTTTCTCCGGGTCCATCGCCCATGGCTTCTCCTTCTTGTGCAGCTTTGGAGTTGAACTCCTCTTCATATTCCACAGAAAACTTTTAGAAATCCGCTAACATCATTGAATCATCCGAAGATGTCGGTAACTCGACGTTTGTTCCGATCACCTTCCAGCACCAAGTCTTTGTTGTCTCCAGCATTAGCAGAGCTGGATCCGGATCCAACATATCCAACAAAGTGCGACGCGTGTGTCCTGAGGTAGTTGCGGCTTTGCTCGTGGGCTTCCTCTAAACATCTAATGGTCTCGAGAACCTCATCCATGCTTGCGCCTTGCAGCATTATGTTCCTCAATGTATGCATCAGGAAAGGTTGATTTGTTCCGGCATTGGCAGAGCTAGAACCAAAGTTGTTGTCTTGCTCCTCATGGATTTCAACCTAGACGAGAAGATCGATCTAGGATTCGGCCTCGCTAGGGAGATCCACTCCAGATTCGACTTCCACCGCAAGATCTGCTTCAGGCTCAGATTTCTAAACTATCTCCGTGACAAGTGTGGGCTTGGTGGGATTAGGTTTTCCAAGATCCAGAACTCTGTCGGCTTCGCAGACAAAGTGGACCCAGAAACTTCTTCTGCCTCTATCATTACCGCTGGGGTGGGTGGGGCAAGTTTAGTGAAACCGATGTAAACATCCATCTCACCAAAAGACATGATGGTGTAGGCAGTCACAGCCTCCCTATCCAGAATCCAAGCCTCGTCGAGAATGATGAAAGGGACGTCGCTGGCGTAGAGGACGTGACCGACGGTGATAGTTTCTGCGTAGATCCGAAGCTCACTTGCCCCATGGTGGGCGCCAACTATCATCGGATTGATGACAGGTACGCCATGAGGGGGTTCTTGAGGCGTGCGGAAGAGAGGGGTGTTGACGTGCGGTGTTCTGGGATGGTTAGCACACAAGTTTACCTAGGTTCTAATCCGCCGACTTTGGACAGATCCTGCTCCTGCTGGCAATCCCGTAATATGGTAGAGCTGGAATATGGGTTACAAGGGTTTCACCTGTGCGAGTTGAGATTGTAGACTATTGTGGGGTGCCCTAAAGGCTTGTCCTAGGACGGCTTATATAGATATCCGGCCTAGGGTTTATAGGAGAGACCTATCCGGCTACGACTAAGAGTCGATTACAGAGTACATCTTGAACTATAAGTAACATAATAGGCCTATGTCAGTAAGTCTTCTGGGCCTTCCCGTAGCTGGACTAGACTCTGTCTCTTCTCCCTAACTAGGCTGCTCGTGAAGCAAAGCTCTAACCCGAAGTGGGGCACCCTAGTCAGTGAGGCATAGTGAGGATACCCGAAAAGTATATCCCCAACACCGAGAAGGTTTCTTCTGAGGTGAACATGAGTCTAAGATAACCCATGAACATGATAAGTGTGCTTTCCTATTGGCTTGGGTCACCTTGGAGAGGTTATCATCCTTCAACGGTGTCGTCTTCATCTCTTTCGATGCCTTGAACTCCGGAGTCGGCTTTGTAACCTCCTTCTTTATCACGGGCATCTCGGATGGGTCGATGGTTTTCTTGATCTCCTGGTACTCCTGGGCATGCAGTACGACTTCAGCAAAGGCAACATTTCTGTCCTCGCACTCTCATGCTTTCTTTGGGTCTCCCCTGATGGTGATCACGCCCTTGGGACCCAGAATTTTCATCATATTATAAATGTAACACGAACAAGCCATAAAAGCCCAGTAAGCTAGCCGTCTAAAGATAGCATGATATGCGCTCTTGAACAGGACCACTTCAAAGGAAAGTGCTTCCGTCTGGTAGTTCTTTGGAGTTCCAAAAGTAACATCCAAAGTGATCTCTCCCAGTGAATTTGCTTGTCTTCCTAGGACAACTCCGTGAAAGATCACAGAACTGTGATTCAGCCGAGTTTCCGATATCCTCATCCGATACAGCGTTTCGACATAGAGAATGTTGATGTTGCTGCCGCCGTCCACGAGGGTCTTGGAGAAACCGTAGCCGTCAATAAGTGGAGTGACGACTAAAGCGTACTTTCCTCGCAAATGCAACTTAGGCGGATCATTAGTGTGGTCAAAGGTGATTGTTACTTCCGACCAGTCCAAGAATTGGGGGACAGCCAGAACAGTTGCGTTGAGCTCATTCAAAACTCCTTTCTTGACCATAGGTGGTTGAGACCCAAGGAAAGTGACATGAGTGTATTTCTTTGTTGGGAAGTTCTTCTTTCCATCCAACTTGGGATTTGAATGCTCTGCTTCCTCCATGTCAGAATCTTCTTTAGTCTCTTTTTCCTTTTCGAGATTCTTTTTTCCCTTTCTTCGCATGGCCCTGTAGCCCGTAGATTCTTATTTCTTGATGTCGTCATTCAATGACACTCGACATTTGTGTGGTACAAACCCCCGTTGGCATCTAACTGATGCACACAGGGATTATTGGCAATGTCGGCCCAGGAGTAGGTTTTGCCAGGTTGCTGGTCTCCTCTACTTTGGACTTTTGATGTCCCACGGTCGCATCCGCGGCCGCCTCCGCGCCCTCCTTGTCCTCCAGACCCGAGAGTAGCATTGACAACCGTTGTTTCCGCGTTGGGATTTTCTTCCAAGGTGTTCTAGCACTTCTGAGTTTGTTGCTTTGGTTGTTTTGCCGACCGTGGTATAGCCAGCACATTCAGTAGTCCTTCTGCGCCATCGTTAGCGTCTGCATATTTGCTCGCTGTCTATATCATCTCTCACAGAGCAGTGACCTGGTCACACTTCAAAAGGTGACATAGTAAACTAATTGGGAGAATTTCAATGAAATCTTCAATCGTAGTTTGATCATTTACTCCTTCAGAGGATTTCTTGGTGTTGTTCCATCGTCCGAGATAATCTCGGCAAGTTTCTCCAAATTTCTTGGTGTAATGTTGTAGGTCTCCTACCGTACAGGGCCTCTGATATGTGCCTTCGATATTCCGAAAGAACACGCTTTGCATGTCATAGCAGTTGTGGATGGTGTTTTCCAGAAGTTCATTGAACCAGGATCGTGCCATCTTCCTCAGCATATGTGGGAGATACCGGGTCGTGACGAAGCTATTTCTGCCCTTGGCGATGCAGCAAGCCTGGAAAAAATCCTAAAGCCAAGTATCTGGCTGGGCCACAAAGTCATAGGGTTGGATGTGTCTTGAGATAGCAAATCCTTCCGGGAAGTTTGTTTGTCGAATGCACGGTCCAAAGCATTTTGGACCCACATAAATATTTCCGGACTCATAGCACCGCACCTCTATGTTAGAGTTGATCCAGTGAATCGCGCCACTTGGTGACAGAGAACGCCATCTTGGTTGTTCACTGTGGCTGTGATGCCTTGGAGCTAGACTTCCGCTTCTGCCACCATCTCCTCCGCCATGACACCCTCCTTGGCCTCCTCGAGAGCCGCTATGATGGCTGCTTGGTGGAGAGGGTAGTGCAGGTAGATTGTTTCCGACTGAGTGCCGGCCTCCATCCGGAGCGTCGTTATTCTGGTTCTGGGGAGGGTCTTGATTACGACGAGCCCCCTGCCGGCTTGCCTCGGCACGGTGTCCATCATTCCTTTGTCCGTCGTTTCCCCCATTGTGATGGGTTCAGCCAGATGGCTTGTATGTCTAGGAGGTGGCATCCTTTGTCGGTCCTCCTCTCGACGTCACTCTTCGTCATCTTCACTGCGATTATTTGACTATCGCCGGGGATGCTGTCTCGGAACCAGTGCGGCAACTGTGTCTCGCTCTGCGGTTGGAGCAACATTGCTCCAGTCACGTGTGGCTTTGTTTCGTTTCCCTAAAGATCCGGTTCTTGAGTAGTTGCCTTCCTGACGGTCGGGACGATAATGCTGTTCTGGGTCCCATCGAGGCCTTATGTCATGCCAAGCCGGATCCGTGCGACATTGGTGGGATTTGGAGACCAGTTTTTTGCTCTCGTATTTCGTGGCCTTCTATTGCTCTAGACCCTTGGTAAATAGCTTTACGCCCAACCGGATTTGATCTGGGTTTGGATTGTTCTCTAGGATATCATGGGCTGCAGCAGTGTTTTCCACTAGTGTCCCTTACACAAGATCTCCATTTCTATCGAGCCGAGGTTCTCCCTTGACGGTGTCATGTCCCTCAAAGAGGGTCTTGCGGACTTCCGGATTTTTGTTAGCCCGCACGGGGCCGTTCCAGGTCTTCTGGTGCTGCAGGCAGTTGAACTGCCCCGCAGATGCGATGCGCTTCTTCTCCTCCAGGAGGTTGTTAGCCTCATCCAGGAGTACTTGACGACGCTCTTCTAGGGCTTGGGCCCTATCTTCCAATTCTCTAGGTGAAAGTTCTGCAGCGGTAGGGATTGTCGTAGTTAACGCATCTCTGATGAGTTTACGGGCACCAGGGGTAACCACGTGTCCATCCACTAGAGTTTCCTTTGGCTCGTCTAGTATTAGGGCTCCATCCGAGTCTTCTTCATATTCTTCAGCAACTACCTCCTTAGCCGAAGGGTCATTTGACGGAGTCTTCTTCTTGTTCCTCTTCCTTGTTTCTTAGGAGCACCGGTAGCAAAGACCGCTTTTGGTCCGTTTCCTCGAGGCAAGCTCTAATCGGTACTTTCAGACATCTGGACGTCGGGATTACCTCCGAGATCCATATCATCCTGCGCTTTGGGAGATTTTTCTCTGGATCCTTCGTCCATGGCTTCTCCTTCTTCTGTAGCTTTGGAGTTGTACTCCTCTTCATATTCCGTGGAGAACTTTTGGAAATCTACCGATGTCATTGAATCATCTAAAGATGCCGGTAAGTCGGTGTTTGTTCCGATTGCCTCCAGCATTGAGTCTTTGTTGTCTCCAGCATCGGTAGAGCCGGATCCGGATCCAACATATCCGATGAAGTGTGATGCGTGTGTCCTGAGGTAGTTGCGACTTTCCTCGTGGGCTTCCTCGTAACGTCTGATGGTCTCGAGAATCTCATCCACGCTGGCATCATGCAGCATCATATGCCTCAACGTGTACCTCAAGAAAGGTTGATCCGTTCTAGCGTTGGCAGAGATGGAACCAGAGTTGTTGTCTTGCTCTTCCTGGATTTTGACCTCATTGAGAAGATCGATCTGGGATTTGACCTCACTAGGGAGATCCACTCCAGACTCGATGTTCACCATAAGATCTGCTTCAGGCTTATCTTTCTCCACTATATCCGCGTTAGGTGCGGGCTGGGTGGGATTGAGATTTTCTAGGATCTGGAACTCTGTCGCCTCTGCGGACAAAGTGGACCCAGAAGATTCTTCTGCCTCTATCATCACCGTTGGGGCGGGTGGGCCAGGTTCAATGAAATTGATGTAAACATCGATCTCGCCAAAAGACATGATGGTGTAGGTAGTCACGACCTCCCTAGCCAGAATCTAGGACTCATCGAGAAGGATGAGAGGGACATCGCTGGCGTAGAGGATGCGGCCGACAACGATTGTCTCGCCGATTCTGATTCTTGTAGATTCCGCTCGGAACGCAGATTCGAAGCTCACTTGCCCCATGGTGGGCACCAACTGTCGTCGGATTGAGGACGAGTACGCCATGAGGGAGTCCTTGAGGCGTTCGTAGGAGAGGTGTGTGAGACTTAGGGAGTTCCAAGACGGTGAGCACACCAGTTTACCCAGGTTCAAATCCGCCGGCTTTGGACATATCCTACTCCTGCTAGAAATCCAGTAATATACCAGAGTCAGATATGGGTTACAAGGGTTTCTCCTGTGCGAGTTGAGATTGTAGACTATTGTGCGGTGCCCTAAAGGCTGGTCCCTAGGATGGCTTATATAGATATCTGGCCTAGGGTTTCTAGGAGAGACCTATCCGGCTACGACTAAGAGTCAGTTACAGAGTACATCTTGAACTACAAGTAACACTACATGCCTATGTCGGTAAGTCTTCTGGGCCTTCCCGTAGCCGGACTGAACTCCGTCTCTTCTCCCTGACTAGACCGCCTGTGAAGCAAAGATCTAACCAGAAGTAGTCCACCCTGGTTAGTGAGGCACAATGCGGATACCTAGAAAATATATCCCCAACACCATTCCCATCAATGTGAGTGAACTCCGAAGTTTTCATGGGTTGGCTGGTTTCTATCGTTGCTTTGTGAAAAACTTTTCCACCATTGCTTGTCCTCTCAATAAATTGACCTAAAAGAATGTCACCTTCATGTGGGGCAAAGCACAACAAAAAGCTTTTGGTGAACTTAAAAATACGCTCATCGAAGCACCTCTCCTTGCGTTACCGGATTTCACTAAAACTTTTGAGATAGAGTGTGATGATAGTCGTATTGGCATTGGCGGAGTCCTTATGCAAAATGGACATCCTATTGCCTACCATAGCGAGAAACTTGATGGTGCTTTCCTTAACTATTTGATTTATGACAAATAGCTTTTTTCCTTAGTGTGTGTCCTTCAAGTTTGGCAACACTACCTTTGTCCTAAGGAATTTATCGTACATTCCGACCATGAATCATTGAAATATCTCAAAGGCCAAGCAAACTTGAGAAAGAGACACGCTAAGTGGGTTGAGTTTATGGAGTCTTTTCCATACATTGTCAAGTACAAGAAGGGCAAATATAATGTAGTTGTGGATGCTTTGTCTCGCAAGCACACAAAAACTTTGTATGCTTTCGACCCATTCTTACTCGACTTGAAATAAACGTTTGGGTCTCGATGCAATCAAAACTTTGTATGCTTCTGACCCGTTCTTTGGACCAATTTTCGCATAGTGCTCCATTGACAAAGGAATTGATGATTTCCATTTGCATAAGGGCTGTCTATTTAAACAAAATAAGCTTTGCATTCCAAAATCGTCTCTTCAACTTTTGCTTCTCCAAGAATCACATGGTGGAGGCCTCATGGGTCACTTTCACCATGACAAGACATTAGATATGTTTTCACTCATTACTATTGGCCCAAGATGAAGCGAGACGTGGACCGCGATGTTCAACGATGCGCAACATGTGTTCAAGCTAAGTCGCAAGCTAGCCCTTATGGTCTTTATATGCCATTGCCTATTCCTCATGCACCTTGGTCAGACATTAGCATGGATTTTGTGTTAGGATTACATAGGTCTAAGCATGGTCATGATTCTATATTTGTCGTTGTGGATATCTTTTCCAAAATGGCACACTTCATTTCGTGCCATAAGACCGACGATGCTTCACATGTTGCCAATTTGTTTTTTAGAGAAATCATCTGTCTTCACGGTGTGCCAAGAACAATCTTCCCCGACCGCGACGTCAAATTCATGAGCTACTTGTGGAAGACCCTCATGGCCAAGCTCAGCGTCAAGCTCCTCTTTTCATCCAAATCGCATCCTCAAACCGATGGTCAAACATAAGTTATCAATCGAAGCCTCGGGACTCTCCTTCGTGTGTATATCAAGAAAAACCTCAAGGATTGGGAGGAATGCATTCCCCACGCCGAGTTCGCCTACAATTGAGCTAAACACTCACAACCAAGATGAGTCCCTTCATGATCGTCTATGGTTTCGAGACCCTCACCGCGCTTGACATCCTACCACTCCCTCTCCACGAGCGCACCAACATGGACAATGAAAAGCGCTCCCAATCTATGAAGAAGCTTCACAAAGAAACAAGAGCTACTATCAAACAAGAAGTCCTTCACCAAGCTTCACAATTAAACAAGGACGAGAAGGATATGATCTTTGAAGAAGGTGACCTAGTGTGGATACACTTGAGCAAGGACTGCTTCCCCAAGGAACGAAATTCCAAGCTAAAACCAAGAGGTGATGGCCCCTTCAAGGTCCTCAGAAAATCAACAACAATGCCTACATCATCGACATTCCAACCTCCAAGTACCTTGTAATAAATACATTCAATGTCAAGGACCTCTCACCCTACCATGGAGATGTTGAAGATGATAACCATGAGGAGTCGAGGACGACTCTTTCCCAAGGGGGAGCTGATACAGCCCGTCCTACAGACACTCCTACATATACACCACCAAGTCCCCCCAAGTGGACCCATAACTCGTGCCCAAGGTAAACTCCTCCAACCTAAGGTGAATTCGCTCCTCTCATCATGTGACTTCGACACATCCTTGGATGGCTTGGTACTTAATGCAAATACACTATGCATTCTTAGCTATGAAGCCCCGACGCATCACCAAGCCCCCATGAATGGAGAAAAAGGAGCAAGCCAAGGAGAAGAAGCCGCTGGAACTACTCACACCGGAGTCTCCGGCCTGACAGACCGGAGTCTCCGGACCGCAACACCGGAGTCTCTGGCCCACCTCTAGACCAACCTCCTGAATGGACCTCGGGACATTATGTGTGCCTCTCCGGAGATGGGATGAAGACCGACTAGAATCTCCGGCCTAGATCGTAGTCTCCGGTCCGCCACACCAGAGTATCCGGACCGTGCGACGATAGGCATGTACAAGCCTTTGGGCCTTCCGCCCATATACCCCATAGTGCATCTAGAACTTACCTTTTATTCCCAAAATACCCTTGAATTAGTGGCTGGCCTATATATAGTCCCCCAGCTTTATTGTACACCCTAGGCATGATATTTGGAACTAGTGGACACCCTAGTGGATCTATCTAATTCTAGCCTCATGCTCCTTGATTAAGGAGCACCCAAATATCAAAAAGTTCGTTGGAGTTTGCATCATGCCTCCCTCATTGTACAAGGCCTTTGCCAAGATGTCAAGATCTCACCGAGACTCCCTACTCGTCGTGCTGGTTCGAGAGAGAGCCCTCCGCCTGACGCGATCATAGGGATTACGCCGGACCGGTCACCACCAGCATGAGCTATTGGTGTGTATCGTGGATTTGCGTGAGTGTGTTCATCATGTTATTCGTGTGTAAGTTCGTCGAGTTCATCCCATCTCTCCTTCCCCCGCACTTCACCCTCGATTTGAAAGGGATACCTGAAAGATGGGGCCACCCTCGAGGTTGACCTTCAATAGTATGCCTTGAACTTCTCATAAGCATTCTCTTTTTGCAAGTGGCACTCTGATTTGGTAGCTTGATGGAGGAGCTCTGCGAGGTTCTTGTACGGTTGAAAGTCAACAATCTTACTTATTGGGCGGCTCAAACCATTGAGGAACCTTGCTATGGTTTGCTCTTTGAGTTCTCTCACATTAGCTCACATCATTGTTTTCTCCATTTCCTTTTAGAACTCTTCAAATTACTTGGTGCCTTGCCTAAAATTTTGTATAGTCCTCAAACTCAAGGGATGCCATTGCAACCTTCTTCTCTTCAGAGTAATTGTGGACTCGAAATATTTTGTCAACTTTGTGCTCCCAATCAATGTATGCACCAACGTCTTCTTCTTCTTTGAACTTTGGCATAATGAACTTGAGCTTCCCAAACTTGCCATCTTCATGCTCACGGTGGTGGTTGCGGTGTTCTTGTCACATGCTTCCTTCACTTGGAGCACTGGAGGGGGAGGAGCAGGATTGTCTCGAGGCGGTGGTGGAGGAGGAGCTTGATGATCAAAGTCTCTTCTATGCCTTTGCTCAAGATCATTTGCATTCATTGGTTGTTGATGACAATGGAGGGGTTGAGCATAGCAATTGTTGCGACTCGTGCGGCATGCGTCCTCATCATCGTCACTTGTGTCCCATTGTGGTGCTCGATTGACTTGTGGTGGTTGGCGATGGCCATGGTGTGGGTGTTGGCTCCTATCATTGCAAGGGTCATCACCACGATGCTCTTTTTCTTGTGGAGGTTACGCTTGAACCATTGCTTGTTGCGGGGGACGACCATGTCCTTCTTGTTGTCGTGGATGAGTATGATGGTCATGGTGCCGGTAATGTCTTCCATGGTGTGGTTGTTGATTTTGTGGGTCAACCGCTTGTTCTTGTTGATGACGAGCTTGTTGTTCCCCATTATGGTCGTGGCATTCTCCAGGATGAGAGTGTGAGCGCGAAGACTCACCAAGATGACTTGAGGAGTGCGTACGAGATGAACTTGACGAGCTTGAATGATGTCCATGATGGCTGCCAAGGTAAGCTTGTAAGTGAGTATTGTGGTCCACTTGGCGTTGCCGGTCACGGCGGTAGAACTCTCGAAAAGTTTAATCAAGCCGGTTCTCAAGCCTTTTAAATTGGCATTGAATTCTTGTCGTTGCACCCATAAGTTGTGGCGCATGGTGAACCCATCTTGGTTGTTGAAGTTGCCATCTCCGCTTCCCCTAAACATGTTTGTATGACCCCAAGTGAAAGGAGGGGTGGTATTGGAAGTATGGTATGTGCTACCTTGCCTCACCAAGTCAAAAATTGGAAAGGGTGTTCTTGCCGAGAATAAAGCGAATACACAAGACACACACAAAGGCCTATGGTGTAAGGTGGATAGAAAATGGAACAACCAAACGAAAAGGTTATTGTTAAGGGTGGTAAAGAACCAAAGATCAAAAGCACAAAGGATACGATCTACAAAAACCCAAAGGAACACAAACATGGAGATAGATGTGGTTAGAACGTCTATCAAGATGAGCACAAAATGTCCTAACGACAACTAAGCACGGTTGCCACGCAAGGAGAGACCACAACTCGTTCACCAAAAGAGGATAAGCAACGGATATGTGCACTTGTCTTGTTTGCGCTCTTTCTCTCTCTCTCTCTCTCTTTGCTTACAAGATTGGTACTCTCTTTGTATTGGGAGGCTATTTTGCTTTCTATTTTTCTTTGGCTTAAAAGGTTTTTTCTCTCTCTCTTTTTTGATTCTTTTTCTCCCTTCTATACTACTAAGTTTACTTTTGTATTTTCTTACACGCTCTCACTTTCCAAGGGCAAGTGCAAAATGCTTAGGTAAAACACAAAATGAGCTGCCCTCATAGGATAGATACACACAAAGGAAGAAGGGTTAACATGGTGGAGCAAGTTATACCTTTGGTATTGTTGACGACTTGCTATCGGTTTTTGGGATGATGTTTGGGTATCACGGCGTCGACGAGGCCGGGATGTTATGATGTGCGGAAGCTCGATGTTAGGTGGGCGACACGCACATGAAAAACGAACAATACAAGTGGAAAAATAGTCAAAATGGAGTCACAAAGGCAATTTCGGCAGCCAAACCGGCGGCGTCGGACCTATCGTCAGAATTTTTGGCTGGAATTCTAGTTCGCTAGAGCCCTCGCTAGAAACTCGCAAGGGGCGAAGTTTGTAACACCCCAGCATTTAGGAACCAACGAAGGGTAGAAATAGGAATCTGCGCATATGCATGCATTCATCTGTAAAATCGGGGTAAATTTTTTGCCAAACAAAAACCTAAAGAGATCAGAGTTTCTTTCACTATCTAGAGGTAAGAATAGCTCTCTGAAGTGATTGCTACAAATTTTGACATGACCTTTAGGAATTATTGTGTTTTGGGGGGAAATATTTTGAATTCACATTTGAAATTCAAATCATTTGAATAATATTTGAAAATTAGAAGTTAGAATCATAAAGTGGTTTTCCAAAAGGATGTATTAACATTGTCACAAGATAGAATATTACAAGGAATTCGAACCTGTCTTTATTCTAGAATAATATTACAAATGGAGATATTTACACTAAGAAAAAATATTACAAGGAATAGAGTCCAATAAAATGAATCTTTATTAAATCATAGAAATATTGTTACAAGATTCTTTACAGAAAGAATAAAAGGAGATTACAATAAGAATCTATACTATTTATCTATTCCTATACTATATCTTGAGCATCCAGACCTTATTCCTACAAAATAAGGTAAACCACTCAAAAAGAAATAAAATGTTAGTTGATTAGTTTTACCCTCAGTGGTGAACAGTAAAGTGCACCGTTCATATTACATCATAGAGTAATTATAAGGGGCAAGTTTCACCAATGTGTAGTATCTGTTCTTTTAAGCAAATACCACCAGTACCATATTTTAAGCCAAGTAGAAAAGTGGTAAGTTTCACGAGGATAAAGTAATAGTAAAGGGATGGGAGAGTTTAAACCATATTTACTTGATCTCATCCATAGCCAAAGCAAATAATGAAGAAGCTCACACACCTAAATGCATGCATTGAGGTGTCAGCAGCAGAGAGCGAAGGGGTAGTTCAAATCATAGCAGCGTAGAGCAAAGTCAGCTCTGCTATTCACTTCGCAAGAGATCCCAGCCACAGTTTTTCACCAGCACATCCAAGAACAACACTAGGTATTGAAACCATATCACTAGATCAAGTCACTTTCCACCATAGAAAACCCAGGAAATCACCAGCAAAGATGGTGACTTGAGGAGGGAGGTGTACTAGGTGGACAACAAGGCCACACAGGAGCAACAACATCAAGAGGAGCAAGACAAGGCGAAGAGGAAGCCAAAACAAATCCAGGGCTACCACAAGCCAGAAGTAAAAGGCAACATCAAGACAAGGCTATCAGGGTGTATCCCAACATTTAGATGTAATCATTTTCCATCTTACACATTCATTTTCTTGCAAGAACATGATAAGTTGACATATTAGACAACAAATAATAAACAACCAGATTATGCATGTATTCTTGCATAGGCAGGGTCTCCGACCAGCATCATTGACCCTATAATCTAGTTTTAATTAGATAGATACACATCATAGCTGCTGGTACAAGGCACATTCCCAAAAGGGTAGCACCTCTGTACCTAGCAGGTTCATATCTGCTTGAGTACAAGCTCAAGCATATACTCTTCAACAAAGATAATCATTCTCCTAAATGATTTAGGAATCATAATAGACACTTTATTTTAGAAAGGACAGTCAAGATCAACATTGTCTATCACTAGGCCACACTGTATAGAAACTACTAAGTTTAATCACTTTCCTACAAGCATATAGGAATCATATCTTTATAAATCATCTTCATATTAATCACATAGTAGAAACTAGCACTAATAACTTTAGATTTAACAGTAACAAGTTTAAATCCTGAGAAACACATCAGTGCTTCCCAAGTAAGCAATTAACCAAGCATTAGTACAAAGAACATCCCAACTCAATTCCATAGGAGTAAATCCACAACCACAACAACTTGGGTATCCACATTAAACTAAGCATGCTTTTATAGGGAGTTTTATGACAAAGAACATGGTAACAAAAGCATGATTGGTAGAGTGTCCTCTGATAGAGAACATAGTAACAAACATGCTCGACAGATATTGACACTACACAAATAGTAGATCAACATAAAAGGATTAACATAGGCAAGATTAACCCTAGATATATGCTAAATCACCACTGTAGGGGAATGAACCCTAGGAATTTAGGGATGAACCCTAAATGGGGAATCCATCGCAAGCGACCACATGGCATGGAATAGAGGCAAGGTAGAGCACAGAGAGGAGAATAGGGTACTTACTCGAGGTCCTCGTAAGGTTATCGAAGAGGAAGCAGTGAGGAGGTCGGTGGCAGAGAGGTGGTGGCACGGGGAGCACCCCTCACCCTGAGGGGGTGCTGCAACCCACGCCTGCACACGGCAGTGGTGGCCATGGAAGAGTGGCGCCATGAGCACCACAGCATCATCGAGGGAGCGCCAGAGCACGGAGGACCCCAAACCCCAACCACGAGGTGGGGGTCAGCATGGACAGCGGAGAGTGCCTGCGCTAGATCGAGCGGGACAACATCGAACAGCGACATCATACATGTCATCTTGCACCGTGGCAACGGACACGGCAGCCTGGGGTGACCGGAATCACCGTGGAGGTGGTGACATCGGGCGGCCAGAGAAGATTTCATGCGAGAGAGAAGTGGTACTGGTTGAGGTGTGGATAGCCCAGTACTGCCCAGGGGCGTTTTTCCCATCCCTAGCTGAAGGAAATATGCCCTGAGAGGCAATAATAAAGTTGTTATTATGTATTCCTCGTATATGATAGATGTTTATTTTGCATGCTATAATTGTATTGATGGGAAACGTCAATACATGTGTGTTTAATAAACAAAAAGGGTTCCTAGTTATGCATCTCTTATAGACTAGCTTATTGATTAACAAGATGATCAAGGTTTCCTGATTATAGACATTGGATGTTGTTAATAGCAAGGTCACAACATTTGTGAAATGATGTGATGAACATTGATCCGAAGTATAGCATTAAAATCAAGTCATTATATTTACATTGCTATAAACATCATATGAAGTAATCTTTATCCTTAGACCATGAGATCATGTTAATTGCGAACACCAGAAGAGTATCTTGATAACATCAAACGTCACACCGTAACAGGGTGACTATAAAGATGGGTTCAGTGCTAAGAAGGTGTTATGTTGAGGCTCATGGATCAAGAGTGGAATTTGTCAATCCCGATGACGGATAGATATACTCTGGGCCCTCTCGGTGATATCACATTAAGATAGCTTGCAAGCAAGTGATGTGATCACTAGAATGTTATATCTCCGGAACGAGAAAAGAGTGCATGTCGGTAACAATATCAAACTAGGTATTTGGATACCGATGATCGAATCTCGGACATGTATTATATCATGAGACAAAGGGATTAAGTTACTAGCGTTAAAGGTTCTCACGATCACAGAAGTCATCGTTGAATATGAAGGAGTCAGTATGGATCTCCAGGTCCCGCTTCTGATTATTGATCTAAGAGGAGTCTCAATCATGTCTGCATTATTCATGAAACGTAGGGTGACACACTTAAGAGTTACCGGACACAATTTTGGAGCACATATGTTTCAGACGAAAGAATTGCAAAGCGCAGGAATTGTTTCGATAGAAACCGGAATTGTTTCGGGTGAAATTGCAAAAAGTGGTTCTGCATGTGATATTGAAATGTGGCAAGGGGTTTTATGTGAATGTTTTTTAATTAAAGTAATTAACAAAATTCTGAATAAATTTAATAAAAGATTTTTATTAAATGAGAGAGCATTAAACTTTAAAAGGGAACGTGAAGAGGCATTTTTATGTGGAGGGGTTACCATCACATGAATGTGGGAGGTGAGGGGTCACCCCCCATGAGGCTCCGACCATGGGGAGGGGCACCCCCCTCCGCCTATAAAAGGCCCCCTCTTCCTCCTTCTTCCTCACACCTCCTCGTGAAGGATCTCTCTCCCCCTCTAGAATTATTCCCCCATGGTCTCGAATTAGCGAGATACATGTTCCTGGTGGCATTTTGTCTAGAAGGAGTTGTTGCTTCCGCTGCATCGCTCGAGCAAGGAGCTGGAGGTTGTCCGGTGGCTTGAACGTGTGTGCGAGGACGGATGCGCTGCTGATTTGTGGCGCTCAGACTTCCACAGGATCTTGAGATCGGCAAGTGTACGACTACATCAACCACAAGTTCCTACTCATTAACAAAACCCGTTGTCTTGAAGGGTAAGTTCTCGATGGATGTATGTCCACCCGTTGCTCTGTATCTAGTAGTTAGATCTTGGCGTGTAGTTCTCATTATAGGAAATTTTTTGTTTTCCATGCTGCGGACCCAATAGTGGTATCAGAGCCTGATCTTTGCGTAGGTGTTTTGCACAGGTAGTACACATATGTTTATATGTGGGCGATGTGTAACACCCTCGAATAGGCATAGAAACGATTTAGAGGTGCCCACCAGGCACTTGCGTGCGGGTGGAAAACAAAGTAATAACACTACCCAATAGTTCACGATGGAACCCACAGAAACATATATATACAACACAACTCCATGAGTTAAGAATACAGATATACAATACAAAGATCCAAATCACCTTGAAAACGATACAATATCCGAATGCGGATAAGATGCAAATGGGGCTAAGAGCCCTGAAGAATAACCAATGGCGTCCATAATCCTGCCCAGGCCAAGACGGAAGGTTAACCCTGCTAACGACGTCGATCAAAAACCTGCTAAAACAAAAGGGGGTGCCGACAAAGGGCAAAGGAAAAAGAGGAGCGTTAGTACTGAGGCCAGTACATGGCGAGGCTAGAATTCGGTGGCTCTCGCCTACATAGGTATGGTGGACTGAAGCGACAGCGAAGCATGCACTGAACAACCTATAGAGACTCGATAACTGTCGGCTATTAGAGAGGGATAAGAAAGACCTATTCGAAACCAACCTTATACTAACACTAATCATACCCATCCTGGCAGTCCCCCTCGAGACCGACCGAGGAAGTCAAATCGAGGAACTCACACAGTTGGCAGTTTTATTCATTCCATTATAGTTGAAGCACTTACTAGTCAGATATAGATAACATGAGTCATCCTGATAGCATAAGTAGTGGGCAGTTTTAGTTAACCATTCAACTGTAGTTGCAGTACTTACTAGTCAGATACAATTAGCATCTGACATCCCAAACCCAACAGTTGTTGGCACATTTATTTCATTCCATTGGAGTTGCAATACTTACTAGGCAGGTATAACATGACATGATACACCCTAGTTCCACCAGTTGTTGGACTTCTA
This sequence comes from Avena eriantha, assembly GCA_910589775.1. Taxonomy (NCBI): domain Eukaryota; kingdom Viridiplantae; phylum Streptophyta; class Magnoliopsida; order Poales; family Poaceae; genus Avena; species Avena eriantha. The sequence goes on from OU342744.1 coordinate 336,504,145, forward strand.
TTATGCATTCTATTGTAGTGAAACTGATTACTAGTCACATATTAAGTCAAATAGCACTACTTTAGTTATGCTTGTCTATGATCGAGATAATCTGCTCCAAGTCGTCCATAACCGCGGACACGGATTTCAGAAACATTGATCCTGCAGGGGTGCACAAATAGCAACACACACACGATCAACCTTGGAAAAACCAAATCAAAACCCAACGAGGCTTTCACGACAAAGCAACCATAGGATTCATAAAATATTTCAGGGGGGCACCCCACTAAGCTACCCGCAACGAAGTTGGCCGGCTCCGGAACGGACCCAGGGTTTGTGACGACGGCTGTAAACGACTGGGAACCCAAAAGTGTGACTGGGCTTGTCGATACCGCGGAAACCTGGCACGATCCAAAACAGTACAGGTGCTCCACGCACAATCTTAAATAAAGCAGTAAAGCATGGCATAAGTACAGCATAGTAATAAGGCCCCAAACTAGTTTGTGGCCCCAGGAAATAAGAAATGAATCAAGCTCTGGCTAAGGGGGATTCATAGAGTCTCCCGCATGTGGATAGTGCGAATAGACAAGGAACAGGTATCAAGTACTCGGGGCCTACGGGACACAAGTGGACATGAAAAACCAAATAACATATATTGCCCACCGGTGCCTCTTTCATTACTTGTCCCAGCAATTTAATAGTTGTATTTAAAGTCATGATCCTCTCCACCGTAAAGCATATGACAACATTCCAACAACTATGTGGTACTTCACGACACAGGATCGCACCTGAGCAAGCGACTACGACTCGTAAGACCATCTATATACCAAACAACATGTAATAGGAGGTGTCCAAGGCAATATAAAGGCTGCACGGAATATATCTGGTACGGAACACTACAGCATCGCGACACGGATAGCAGTAGATCAACAGGAAGGAAGTAAAGACTATAAATGCAAAATAGGTAGAAACGGGGAGATTGCTCTCCTGGGAAACACTACCGAAGATACATTATCCGAAGGACTTGTCGATAGTCGCATCAACTCAACAGCCTAATCCGCGAAGAACCAAAATACTAAAAGAAACACGGATGCACGGCATGTGAAAGATACGATGCAACTAGGCAGTATTAAGCGGAACCAGGACCCCGACAATTAATTAGGAGGTTCTTGTTGTTTAGATACCCGCATTTTAAATGCTGTCTTAACAAGGCAAAACATGGTATCGGTTCGCTACACCAATTTAAATGTGGCCAAATATAAGACTAGAATATCCCGCATATGGCCTCCATATTTAATTATTAGATGAATCGGATAAAATCCCCCCAAACCACATGATAATATGTATGCAAGCATGAATAGATTTAATATGCAACAAGATAGATGTCATATATTATAAAAATAGGGGTCTCGGAAAGGGGATCACATTGGGGACTCGACGATCTTGGGTCCGATGGGCTGGGGTTCGGTCTTAGGATGTCCATCCATCGGATCCGTGACAGAGGGCTTGGTGGTTCCAAGAAGGAGACCTTGGCGTTCCGAGAGGTTCGGGATCCGGCAGGATCGATCTTCAGGCCCGAGATCGGGGTCTTGAGTGTCACCAAGTGCATCCCTCAGACTCATTGGCATCGAGCCAGTCTTGTCGGTCTTGGTGAGGTACTCGTCTAACTCGTGTAACGGAGCATCGCCACTGATCCATCTTCACACTGTCGCCCTAACAAACATCACACTCCATCTTCTCGCGAGGCAGTGGCAAGCGCCAAGCGGCGGTTGCAGAGGCCTGCGGGGGGCTCGCGAGGTGGGGCCCTGGAGATGGGGCGCTGAGCTTGAGGACGGGCCGGCCCATACCGAAGCAGAGGGCGGTCGGTGCAGCAGGACAGGGTCGAGGACGGGCTTGGGGTCGAGGCCGAGCTCGACTGTGGGATGGGGGATGCAGGGCGACGGGTGGAGCTCCTAGCGGTGGAGGCCCGTGAGGCAGAGCCGGAGTGGCGTGGACGAGTCTACGGACGGCGGCGACGTCGGGGAGGTCGAGCAGGTGCTGGGGCGGCTGGACTTGGTGCAGCGGCGAGGCTCCTGTGAGGCACCGACGAGGCAGCTCGGGGCGTTGGGGACGAAGACGCATGCAGCACTCTACAGCAGGGATGTGGGGCGCACTTGGTCACTTACGGAGGGCTTGCCGGGGACGGTCTCGACGGCTCGCGCGACTGCTGGTGGCCAGAAGTAGAGGATCCACGCGCTGGGAGGCGGCCAAGGCGGTCAAGGTTGCGGATCGAGGTGGGCTTGGCGGCAACCTCGGGGTTGCAGAGGGCCAGGTGCGGCGGCGGTTGCTAGCGAGTAGAGAGGGCGAGGGGATCATGAGATGAGGGACGAAGGCATCGGTGTTGCATCGACGTGCGGGGCTAGGAGGTGGGGCTTGGACGGGAACGAGGAGAGAGGCATGTCAGGGTGGTTTTTCGGGATCGCGTCGCTCGCGAGACTTGCGGTAGGTAGCGTGTACCGCGTTGGGCAGGGTGACACACTAGTGGGGGGCTAGGGTGGCATCACGAGCGTGCCGTGTCTGTGTGTGCTGTGCGCCCAAGCGTGTGTGGTGAGCCGGGTGGGTCAGGTTAGGTTTAGCTGGGTGTGGTTAGGTTTCTAGGGTTTAGCTTGGGTAGCAACCAGGGTGGTAGGCTCGCTGGCTGGGCCTTTGGGCCTGGCCGGCTGCCTCCCCTGTAGAAGATATTTATTTAGCACATTGGTAAATAGGTTTTTAGACAAATAAAAATATTCGAAAGAGTCCGGGATTTTAATTTGAATAGAAACGGGGTATTTAGAAAATAAAGTTAGGCTTTTAGAAAATAGTTTTAGCCAAAAAGGTGCATGATGACATGACGATGCTCAAATGCAATGTGGCATGATGACATGAGCATGCGGTCATGATGATGCACAAAATAAAAATATCACGCGATTTTCTAGTAGTGGTTTTACCGGGTGCTACAATTCGACACCACTAACAATGGATCTCGCCCTCGAGATCCGCCTCATGGTCTGGGGAAGAAGGCTGATGATCTAGATATTCTCGCTTCGTGTAGATCCTCACGACACCACTAACAAAGATCCTTACACCATCTTGAATTCGGCGACACCACCAACAAGGGGTCGTTGTTCAGGTTCGTTGAGAGAACACTCTGAAAAACAAAGACGAAGGTCGAGGTTTCAAAAGATAAGGTCACCTCTAACTTCTGTGGAAGGAGTAAAGTTGCTAGATCCACCGATTCAATGTACAAGAGCGAATCATAAGAGTAGTTAGATGGTGCTCAGTCCATCGCGCACCCAAAGCATTACTCCATACATCAATAGAAGATTTATGCAACCAACTCTCGAATTTAGACTGAAGATCTGGACAAGCGGTGTTCAGAACAAAGGGGTGATGCATGATCTTGATCGGATCTAATGTAGATGATGTTGTCGCGTTGGAACACACCAGAAGATACAAAGAATGATTTCAGTGGATTTTCATCCACCGAAAGGTACAACAGATGAAGGGTACTCAGATAACACAAAGACCGAATGTGGAAACACCATTGCAAAAGGAACCGAAACCTTGAAGGTACGACGGAAACCCAACCACGAGAAATCCTGGACTAGAAGAAAGGTAAGAGAACAGATTCAAAACTCACAAAGGTAAGAGGAGAATAGCATAGGGGTAAGGAGTAAAAGCAGAACTAATCAAATCTATCAAACCAATTTTGTAAAAATAGTTTTGACACTCTACATCGACCATTAACTAGGTTATTCTACAGGCTAGACCAGTGGGGTATCACAACTGCTGAGCTCTGATACCACTATGTAACACCCTCGAATCAGCCCTATGCAAGTTTTAGAAATTCCCGCCAAACCCGCATAGAAACGATTCAGAGGTGCCCACCAGGCACTTGCGTGCGGGTGGAAAACGAAGTAATAACATTACACAATAGTTCACGACGGAACCCACAGAAACATATATATACAACATGACTCCATGAGTTAAGAATACAGATATACAATACAAAGATCCAAATCACCTTGAAAACGATACAATATCCGAATACGGATAAGATGCAAATGGGGCTAAGAGCCCTGAAGAATAACCAATGGCGTCCATAACCCTGCCCAGGCCAAGCCGGAAGGTTAACCCTGCTAACGACTTCAATCAAAAACCTACTAAAACAAAAGGGGGTGCCGACAAAGGGCAAAGAAAAAAGAGGAGCGTCAGTACTGAGGCCAGTACACGGCGAGGCTAGAATTCGGCGGCTCTTGCCTATATAGGTATGGTGGAATGAAGCGGTAGCGAAGCATGCACTAAACAACCTATAGAGACTCGATAACTGTCGGCTATCAGAGAGGGATAAGAAAGACCTATTCGAAACCAACCTTATACTAACACCAATCATACCCATCCTGGTAGTCCCCCTCGAGACCAAACGATGAAGTCAAACCGAGGAATCCACATAGTTGGCAGTTTATTCATTCCATTATAGTTGAAGCACTTACTATTCAGATATATATAGCATGAGTCATCCTGATAGCATAAGTAGTGGGTAGTTTTAGTTAACCATTCAGTTGTAGTTGCAGTACTTACTAGTCAGATACAATTAGCATGTGACATCATAAACCCAACAGTTGTTGGCACTTTTATTTCATTCCATTGGAGTTGCGATACTTACTAGGCAGGTATAACATGACGCGATACACCCCAGTTCCACCAGTTGTTGGCACTTCTATTATCCATTCCATTGTAGTTAAACTGATTACTAGTCACATATTAAGTCAAATTTATAGCACTACTTTAGTTATGCTTGTCTATGATCGAGATACTGTGCTCCAAGTCATCCATAACCGTGGAAACGGCTTTCAGAAAGATTTACCCTGCAGGGGTGCACAAATAGCAACACACACACGATCAACCTCGGAAAAACCAAATCAAAACCCAACAAGGCTTTCACGACAAAGCAATCACAGGATCATAAAATATTTCAGGGGGCCACCCCACTAAGCTACCCGCAACGAAGTTGGCCGGCTCCGGAACGGACCCAGGGTTTGTAACGACGACTGTAAACGACTGGAAACCCGAAAGTGTTACTGGGCTTGTTGATACCGCGAAAACGTGGCACGGTCCAAAACAGTACAGGTGCTCCACACACAGTCTTAAATAAAGCAGTAAAGCGTGGCATAAGTATAGGATAGTAATAAAGCCCCAAACTAGTTTGTGGCCCCAAGAAATAAGAAATGAATCAAGCTCTGGCTAAGGGGGATTCATAGAGTCTCCCGTATGTGGATAGTGCGAATAGTCAAGGAACATGTATCAAGTACTCGGGGCCTACGGGGCACAAGTGGACATGAAAAACCAAATAGCATATATTGCCCACTGGTGCCTCTTTCATTAGTTGTCCCAGCAATTTAATAGTTGTATTTAAAGTCATGATCCTCTCCACCGTAAAGCATATGACAACATTCCAACAACTGTGTGGTACTTCACGACACGGGATCGCACCTGAGCAAGCGACTACGACTCGCAAGACCATCTATCTACCAAAAAATAGGTAATAGGAGGTGTCCAAGGCAATATAAAGGCTGCACGGAATATATCTGGTACGGAACACTAAAGCATCACGCCACGGATAGGAGTAGATCAACAGGAAGGAAGTAAAGACTATAAATGCAAAATAGGTACAAATGGGAAGATTGCTCGCCTGGGAAACACTGCCGAAGATACATTATCCGAAGGACTTATTGATACTCGCATCAACTCAACGGCCTAATCTGCGAAGAACCAAAGCACTAAAAGAAACACGGATGCACTATTTAATACTATGGCAGAAGATTCAGCATGATTATGATATGATGCATGGCATGTCAAAGATACGATGCAACTAGGCAGTATTAAGCGGAACCAGGATCCCGACAATTAATTAGGAGGTTCTCCTTGTTTAGATACCTGCATTTTAAATGTTGTCTTAACAAGGCAAAACATTGCATCGGTTCGCTACACCAATTTAAATGGGGCCAAATATAAGACTAGAATATCCCGCATATGGCCTCCGTATTTAATTATTAGATGAATCGGATAAAAGCCCCCCAAACCACATGATAATATGTATGCAAGCATGAATAAATTTAATATGCAACAAGATAGATGTCATATATTATAAAAATAGTGGTCTCGGAAAGGGGATCACATTGGGGACTCGACGATCTTGGGTCTGATGGGTTGGGGTTCGGTCTTTGTATGTCCATCCATCGGATCCATGACAGAGGGCTTGGTGGTTCCGGGAAGGTGACCTTGGCGTTCCAAGAGGTTCGGGGTCCGGCGGGATCGATCTTCAGGCCCGAGATCGGGGTCTTGAGTGTCACCATGTGCATCCCTCGGACTCATCGGCATCGAGCCAGTCTTGTCGGTCTTGGTGAGGTACTCGTCTAACTCCATATTCTCACTGTCGCCCTAACAAACATCACACTCCATCTTCTCGCGATCAGGAACAAAACACAACACATGGAGCAACCCCACTGGTACTAGAGGAAACCACCACAGTAGCACCTAACACACCACAGTAGGAGACACGGGTACGAGGATGAGGGACGATAGGAGAGGGTGGTGCTCATGGCGATGCAGGGGCACGGCGAGGCGGCGGCAAGCGCCAGGCGGCAGCTGCAGATGCCTGCGAGGGGCTCGCGAGGTGGGGCCCTGGAGATGGGGCGCTAAGCCTGAGGACAGGCCGGCCCGTACCGAAGCAGAGGGCGGCCGGCACAGCAGGACAGGGTCGAGGACAGGCTCAGGGTCGAGGCCGAGCTCGACGATGGGACGGGGGATGCAGGGCGACGGGTGGAGCTCCTGGCAGTGGAGGCCCATGAGGCAGAGCCGGAGCGGCACGGATGAGGCTGCGGACGGCAGCGCCGTCGGGGAGGTCGAGCAAGTGCTGGGGCGGCCGGACTTGGTGCAGCGGCGGGGCTCCTATGAGGCACCGACGAGGCAGCTCGGGGCGCTGGGGACGAAGACACGCGCAGCGGCTCTACGACGGGGATGTGTGGCGCGCTTGGTCGCTGGCGGAGGGCTTGCTGGGGAAGGTCTTGACGGATCGCGTGGCTACTGGCGGCCAGAAGCAAAGGATCCACGCGCTGGGGAGGCGGCCAGGGTGGTCGAGGTCACAGATCGAGGCGGGCTTGGCGGCAGCCTCGAGGTTGTAGAGGGCCAGGTGCGGCGGCGGATGCTAGCGAGCAGAGAGGGCGAGGGGATCGTGAGATGAGGGACGGAGGCATCGGTGTTGCATCGATGTGCGGGGCTAGGAGGTGTGGCCGGGATGGGAACGAGGAGAGAGGCGTGTCGGGGTGGTTTGCAGGATCGTGTCGCTCGCGAGTCTTGCGGTAGGTAGCGTGTACCGCGTTGGGCAGGGCGACGCACTAGTGGGGCGCTAGGGCGGCATCACGAGCGTGCCGCGTCTCCGTGTGCTGCGCGCGCAAGCGTGTGTGGTGAGCCGGGTGGGTCGGGTTAGGTTTAGCTGGGTGTGGTTAGGTTTCTAGAGTTTGGCTTGGGTAGCAACTAGGGTGGTAGGCTCGCTGGCTTGGCCTTTGGGCCTGGCTGGCTGCCTTCCCTGTAGAAGATATTTATTTAGCACATTGGTAAATAGGTTTTTAGACAAATAAAAATATTTGAAAGCGTACGGGATTTTAATTTGAATAGAGACAGGGTATTTAGAAAATAAAGGTGGGATTTTAGAAAATAGTTTTAGCCAAAAAGATGCATGATGACACGACGATGCTCAAATGCAATGTGGCATGATGACTTGAGCATGCGGTCATGATGCTGCACAAAATAAAAATATCACGCGATTTTCTAGTAGTGGTTTTACCGGGTGCTACACGATGATGATCATGTTATTGCATCTTCTATGTATTTTGGATATTGGTGGCATAGTGGGATGAAGCGGCCCAGACCAACCTTACATGTCATCATACATGAGACCGGTTCCACGATTGACATGCAACTTGTTTTGCATAAGTGGCTGGCGGGTGTCTGTCTCTCCTACTATAGTCAATATCTGATTTACAACGAGTTGCTAATAACTTGGTTATCCTCGTTATGGTTCATGTTCGTAGGTAAGACCGGTTCTATCTCCGAAAGCCCTAAGCCACGTAAAACTTGCAATTGATAAATTAGAGGCGTCTAGTTTAGATCGTTGCTGGGCTAGTGTCTTGATATGGTATTGTTGTAAGTAGATGTATGATAAATACTCTTACAACACACTCAACGTGTAAGTTCCATAGATCTTGGCGTTACACACAAAGGAATGATAGAGATCATACCACGATGCAAATGATAGAGATCAAATGCATGGACCATATCATCTCACTTTACACATTAGATGTTAGCATCTTATACTGCTAGTTTGGCATTTTTTGTAGCATTGTCAGATGATCCCTCATTTAAATATCAATACAAAATGTGTTCTTCCTTAAGTATGCACCGTTCTGTGGATCGTGTTTCGAGACATCATGTGATGATCGGGTGTACTTGGCTCTACGCTTTTATAAGAACGGGTGTAAGACAGTTTTACACAAGCGAATACTAAGGTTCTTACTTGGCGAGCCTAGCATGTACAGACATGGCGTCGGAACACGGACCGAAAGGTTAAGCATGAGTCATATAGTTGATATGATGCCCATATAGATGCTCGCCTTTGAAGCTACATCAACTCATGTGATGATCGGACTTGGTGTAGTGGATTTGGTTCATGTAATCACCAAAAAGACACGAGGGATGTTGTTTTTGAGTGGGAGTTCATTAGTAATTTGGATTAGTTGAACTCACTCTATCATAAACTTAGTCTAAATAAACTTTACAAATTCTGTTGTAGATGGCACCACCTGCTTTTAATTTCAATGTGTTCATGGAGAAAGAGAAACTTGCTGCGAATGGTAGCAACTTCACCAACTAGGCTATGAATTTGAGGATTCTCCTCACTGCTGCACAAAAGAAATATGTGCTAGAGGCGCCGCTAGGCCCCCCACCAGCTCCTGATGCCCCTGACGAGGAAAAGAATGTCTATGTGACTCGTCAGGAGGACCACAACTTAGTTCATTGCGGCATACTGTATGGGCTAGAGCCAGAACTTTGAAAGCGTTTCAAAAATGGCAATGCCTTTGATACCATGGTATAATTGAAAATGATTTTTGATACCCATGCTGCCGTAGATAGTTATAATGCTTCTGAAAAGTTCTTTAGCTGCATGATGGAGGAGAACAACTCCATTAGTGAGCACGTACTCAAAATGTCTGGGTACGCCGATAAGCTTGTGTCCTTGGGAATAATGATTCCCATTGACTTAGGCATACATCGTGTTCTCCAATCTCTGCCACCTAGCTACAAGAGCTTCGTGATGAACTATAATATGCAGGGCATGAAGAAGTCTCTTCCCGAGCTTCTATCAATGCTTAAGACTGCAGAAGTGGAGATTAGGAAAGAACATCAAGTGTTGATGATCAATAAGACCACCGGTTTCAAGAAGGACAAGAAAGGCAAGCACAAGGGAAAGAAGGGTGGCAAATATGTTGCAACACCTGAAAAGAAACCCTGAGCTGGCCCTAAGTCTGACACCGAGTGTTACTATTGCAAGGGGAATGGCCATTGGAAGCGCAATTGCCCCAAGTATTTGGCAGAGAAGAAGGCCGGCAAGGCAAACAAAGGTATATGTGATATACATGTTATTGATGTGTACTTGACTAGTACTCACAGTAGCACCTGGGTATTTGATACGGGATCAATTGCTAATATATGTAACTCGGTTCAAGGGCTGTGGAACAAGCGACAACTAGCAAGGGATGAGGTCATGATGCGAGTCGGCAATGGATCAAGAGTTGATGTGATCTCCGTCAGGACGCTACCTCTCCATATGGCATCGGGATTAGTTATAAATCTATATAATTGTTATTTGGTGCATGCACTGAGCATGAACATTATATCCGGATCGTGTTTGATGCAAAGTGGTTATTCCTTTAAATTGGAAAACAATGGTTGTTCGATTTATAAGAATGATATGTTTTATGGTCATGCACCTGTGTTGAATGGTTTATTTCTATTGGGTCTCGATAGTAGTATTACGCATATTCATAATGTTGATGCTAAAAGGATTAAAATTAATAATGATATATCTGCATATATGTGGCACTGCCGTCTAGGTCATATTGGCGTTAAACGCATGAAGAAACTCCATTCTGATGGACATTAGGAATCACTTGATTTTGAATCATTTGATACATGTGAGCCATGCCTTATGGGCAAGATGACTAGAACGCCGTTTTCCGGTTCAATGGAACGGGTGACAGATTTATTGGAAATCATACATACTGATGTGTGTGGACGAATGAGTGTGTCGGCGCGAGGTGGATATCGTTACTTTGTTACTTTCATAGATGATTTGAGTAGATACATGTATATCTATTTGATGAAACACAAGTCTGAAACCTTTGAAAAGTTCAAAGAATTTCAGAATGAAGTGGAAAATCATCGTAATAGAAAGATCAAATTTCTGTGGTCTGACCGTGGAGGTGAGTATCTAAGTTACGAGTTTAGCACACACATGAAAGAGTGTGGAATAGTTTCACAACTCACGCCCGTCGGAACAGCACAACGTAATGGTGTGTCGGAACTTCGTAATCGTACTTTATTGGATATGGTTTGATCTATGATGTCTCTGACTGACTTGCCACTGTCATTTTGGGGTTATGCACTAGAAACCGTTGCATTCACTTTAAATCGGGCACCATCTAAATCCGTTGAAACGACACCGTATGAATTATGGTTTGGAAACAAACCTAAGTTGTCATTTCTTAAACTTTGGGGATGCGATGTTTATGTGAAGAAACTTCAGCCAGATAAACTCGAACCCAAAGGGGAAAAATGCGTCTTCATAGGATACCCTAAGGAAACGATTGGGTATACCTTCTACCACAGATCCGAGGGCAAGGTTTTTGTTGCCAAGAATGGATCCTTTCTTGAGAAGGAGTTTCTCGCGAAAGGTGTGAGTAGTCGGAAGGTAGAACTCGAAGAGGTTATTGAACCTTCTCTTCATGAAATGGCGAGTAGCATAGCACCAAAAATTGTTTCGGAGTTGACTTCACCTAATGAAGAGAGAGCTAATGATATTGATCATGAAACTTCGAAAGAGGAAACTACCGAACCTAGCAGGTCAAGTAGGACACGTGTAGCTCCTGAACTGTACGGCAATCCTGTTATGAATTTCATGGTTGATGAAATGGATGACCCTGCGACGTATCAAGAAGCGATGATGAGCCCGGATTCCAACAAATGGCTAGAAGCCATGAAATCCGAGATGGAATCCATGTACGAAAACTAGGTTTGGACCTTGGTAGACTTACCTCACGATCGAAAGGCCGTTGAGAATAAATGGATTTTCAAAAGAAAAACTGATGTTGATGGTAATATGACCATCTATAAGGCTCGACTTGTCGCAAAGGGGTTTCGAAAAATTCAAGGAGTTGACTATGATGAGACATTCTTTCCCGTAGTGATGCTAAAGTCGGTTAGGATTATGTTAGCAATTGCTGCATATTTCGATTATGAAATATGGCAGATGGATGTCAAAATTGCGTTCCTCAATGGTAATATTGAAAAAGAGTTGTATATGATAAAACCTAATGGTTTTGTCGATCCTAAGGATGCTGATAAGGTATGCAAACTTCAACGATCCATCTATGGACTAAAGCAAGCATCCCGGAGATGGAATCTCCACTTTGATGAGGTGATCAAAGAGTTTGGATTTGTCCAAACTTATGGAGAGGCTTGTATTTACAAGAAAGTGAGTGGGAGCAATGTGGCATTTCTAATATTATATGTGGATGACATATTATTGATGGGAAATGATATAGATCTTTTAAACAGTGTTAAAAGTTATCTAAACAGCAAATTTTCGATGAAAGACCTTGGTGAAGCGTCATATATATTAGGCATTAAAATCTATAGAGATAGATCAAGGCGCCTAATTGGGTTATCGCAGAGTACATACCTTGATAAGATATTAAAGAAGTTTAATATGGACGGAAGTAAGAAGGGGTTCTTACCTATGTTGCAAGGCAAGACATTGAGCAAGACTCAAAGTTTGGCTACGGCGGAAGAAAGAGAGATAATGGATAAGATCCCCTATGCCTCGGCCATAGGCTCTAATGTATGCCATGCTATGTACAAGACCGGATGTGGCACATGCTATTAGTTTGACTAGTAGGTACCAATCTGATCCAGGTTCGGAACACTGGATAGTGGTCAAGAATATCCTTCAGTACTTGAGAAGAACTAGGGATATGTTTCTTATATACGGAGGTGAAGAAGAGCTAGTCGCTGAGTGTTATGTCGATGCTAGCTTTGACACCGATCTGGATGACTCTAAGTCTCAATCCGGATACGTATTTCTCTTGAACGGAGCAGCAGTTAGTTGGAGGAGTTCCAAACAACCTGTGGTGGCTGGATCAACGACGGAGGCAGAATATGTTGTTGCTTCAGAAGCGGCGCAGGAAGCGGTTTGGATGAAAGAGTTCATAACGGAACTAGGTGTGGTTCCTAGTGCATTGGACCCAATGGTGATCTATTGTGACAACAATGGAGCCATAGCCAACGCCAAGGAACCGAGGTCTCACAAGAATTCCAAGCATATTAAGCGCCAGTTTCACTCCATCCGCGAGTATGTCAAGGATGGAGATATAAAGGTTTTTAAAGTACACACGGACCTAAATGTAGCAGATCCGTTGACTAAAGTTCTCCCTAGGGAAAAACATGATCAACACCAGAACTCCATGGGAACTAGATCCGTTAGATTTATCACTAAGTGAACTAGATTATTGTCTCTAGTGCAAGTGGGAGACTGAAGGAAATTTGCCCTGAGAGGCAATAATAAAGTTGTTATTATGTATTCCTCGTATATGATAGATGTTTATTTTGCATGCTATAATTGTATTGATCGGAAACGTCAATACATGTGTGTTTAATAAACAAAAAGGGTTCCTAGTTATGCCTCCCTTATAGACTAGCTTGTTGACTAACAAGATGATCAAGGTGTCCTGATCATAGACATCGGATGTTGTTAATAACAAGGTCACAACATCTGTGAAATGATGTGATGAACATTCATCCGAAGTATAGCATCGATGAAGTCATTGTGTTTACATTGCTATAAACATCATATGAAGTAATCTTCATCCTTAGACCATGAGATCATGTTAATTTCTAACACCAGAATTGTATCTTGATAACATCAAACGTCGCACTGTAACATGGTGACTATAAAGATGGGTTCAGTGCTAAGAAGGTGTTATGTTGAGGCTCATGGATCAAGAGTGGAATTTGTGAATCCCGATGACGGATAGATATACTTTGGGCCCTCTCGGTGATATCACATTAAGATATCTTGCAAGCAAGTGATGTGATCACTAGAATATTATATCACGGGAACGAGAAAAGAGTGCATGTCGGTAACGAGATCAAACTAGGTATTTGGATACCGATTATCGAACCTCGGACATGTATTATATCATGAGACAAAGTGATTAAGTTACTAGCGTTCAAGGTTCTCATGATCACAGAAGTCATTGTTGAGTATGGAGGAGTCAGTATGGATCTCCAGGTCCCGCTTCTGATTATTTATTTGAGAGGAGTCTCAATCATGTCTGCATTATTCGCGAACCATAGGGTGACACACTTAAGAGTTACCGGACACCATTTTGGAGCACATATGTTTCAAACGAAAGAATTGCAAAGCGCATGAATTGTTTCGATAGAAACTGGAATTGTTTTGGGTGAAATTGCAGAAAGTGGTTCTGCATGTGATATTGAAATGTTGCGAGGGGTTTTATGTGAATGTTTGTTAATTAAAGTAATTAACAAAATTCTTAATAAATTTAATAAAAGAGTTTTATTAAATGAGATAGCATTAACTTAGAGAATTTTAATGCATTTAAAGTGGAGACTTTAAAAGGGAATGTGAAGAGGCATTTTAATGTGGAGGGGTTAAAACCACATGAATGTGGGAGGTGAGGGGTCACCCCCCATGAGGCGCCGACCATGGGGAGGGGCACCCCCTCCTCCTATAAAAGTCCCCCTCTTCCTCCTTCTTCCTCACACCTCCTCGTGAAGGATATCTCTCCCCCTCTAGAATTATTCCCCCATGGTCTCGGATTAGCGAGATACATGTTCCTGGTGGCATTTCGTCTGGAAGGAGTTGCTTCTTCCGCTGCATCGCTGGAGCAAGGAGGTGCAGGTTGTCCGGTGGCTTGAACGTGTTTGCGAGGACGAATGCACTGCTGATTTGCGGCGCTCGGACTTCCACACGATCTTGAGATCGGCAAGTGTATGACTACATCAACCACGAGTCCCTACTCGTTAACAAAACTCGTTGTCTTCGAGGGTAAGTTCTCGATGGATGTATGTCCACCCATTGCTCTGTATCTAGTAGATACATCTTGGCGTGTAGTTCGCATTGTAGGAATTTTTTTGGGTCGGACCGGGCCAGCCTAGTAGGCCAGGCCCGTGTTTTAAAAGAAGGACTTATATAAAATACCTAATTACAAATATATCCTTAAGATAAATTAGGCTCTATAAAAATAAATAAAGTCCTAAAAATACAAATAATATATTTATGAAATCACAAAAATATCCTCTATCCAATAAAAACACTAGATAGTAATTTTAAGCAAATAAATATAGGTCTATTATTAAAATTGTATATATTCCATCTGGAATTTTATAAAAAATATACAAAACACTTACAATTGAATAAAATTCATTTTTAAGATTCTAAAGAGAAGTACTATTATAGAAAAATACTAGTTTGTTTTTTTGAAAAGTGAATCAAGTGTGATAAAAATAAAGTTTTATTTCCTTAAAGTAATTTGAGTTAAATATTTAAAAGAGTTAAAAATTAAATAAGTTCATTTTTAACTCTTAGAATAATACTAATTATTATAAAAATGCTAAATATCAAAATCATATGAATTTAATGACTCTTGAGTAATGCTTTTCTTTTATTAATTAAAAGAAACTTAAAACCTTTACAAGGTGGGTAAAACACGCAAAGAAGAAAGAAAACAAATCATGCCATGACTATGCATTGCATATTGCTTCTTTAAATATTACCCTTACCGGGCAATAATGGTTTTCTGTAGAAACCGGAGCTCAAGGTCAGGTGGAAGTATCCGACTTCACTACCTTGCAATCACAAGGCAAGTTCACCACTTGCTCATGTCCTTTGAAGAGTCTTTATGAAAGTATTTGAAAATTGTGTGTTATCACCTATATTCTAAAAGAGACAAAAAAATCAATATTTTCCTAAACAAATGGATGTTATTATCATCCTAACTGATGATAAATACTAAGAATGATAATGGAATCTAGGATTCCAATGGTCAAACAACAAGGGCTTAACAACCCATGACAACAGTGATTCTAGCGTCGTATATTACGCGTTAACCATGAGATTTGGAATAGGACAGATAATTCCGCTGTATCTTCTTCCTCTCGCATGCATTCGGATGTGCAGGTCGTGGCTGTTATCCTTGTAGCGTGCAGTAATTGGTAATTCGTAGAGGATATGCAGCATATGGGTGGGAACTCTCAACGTCCCACAATAGTTCTGGCATCTGAATTGTGTGTACCAACCATTGCCGTAATTCAAAATGTGGGCATGGCGTACACCAAGGGGACATCCAGGGTCGCGAAGGGGGTGGTGATTGGCTTGGATAATCTACTGGTCCCCACATCATGGAATTGTGGACGGGAAAGTATGCCCGGTTGTGCAACAAGGATTTGGTCTCTTATGGGTAAAGTAACACACCTCTATAGAGTGTAAGAATTGTGACATGTTACTCCCGGTTCCGGGAAGGAGCTACGAACACGGCAGGAAAGGAACTCCATGAAGTTCTGGTCAACATGTGAAGGCTGATGGGCATAGTTTTTGATATTAAAATCAATCTTTGAAGAAATGTTTCCCAAAACTGCATAGTACCAAGGACTTATAGTCCAAGGTGGCAGTTAGAGCATCAAACTGCTGACGTTGCATATAGTGAACTTGCTGAGTAACGTTGTTACTCACTCTTTCCTTTGAACCCCTTGCTAGACTTTGAGGGCCAAAAGAATGACCAGGTGTATGCTACGGAGGTCCAGAACGACTTCTACTATGAAGAGACATATCTGTCTGGTGGAATAGAAGGGGTGGACTACGGGATACACTATGGAGCTAAAGACATCGAGTTGGAGTAGTTGTCAGGCCTGAGTGTAGTTATCTAGGTTGAGTCGATCAACACGAACCCTATAGAATAAGTTGTTGAGGTCACGTCTTTATTACCGTTGTGTTTTTCATTCTTCCGTTGAACTTATTAAATAAGTTATTTGGGTTGTAAGTTTGAATCACTTGAAGTCTCGAACTTCTGGTATTGTAATAATAATGAAGTATGTATGTTTGTAATATGGACCCGCAATGTTTTTGTTGTACCACTCTGAGGGATGTGATATTTATGGAATGGTGTTCTATGGATGTCATGTCAATTACTATAGTATACTACACATGTAGTGGTATGCTGGGTCACCGCAGCTGGTATTAGAGCAATTGCTTTGACCTTAGTTTGTAAACCTAGTAAAGGGAAGTACCTGTAGGAGTCTTAGGGCAACGGTAAAGAGTTATCTAGATTATATGATGAATATTCAATTGGGAATATTTCATTATATTTTTTAGTGCGATAATTCTTTATTATGATGCATCGTAACAACTATTGGTTACTAATTATGAATGTTTTGTATATAGTTAAAATGGCATGAAAGTTTCCAAAACGGACTTTGACAAGGAAAGAAGAAACTCTCGATGATTATCAGGGGACTTTAACTGAACTTCTTCGAGATCTTCTGAGGGTTTATGGTTGCACAACTAATATTCCAGTTAGTACCATGACATACCATGATGGTCGTATGTTAGACAAATATCATGTTAGCATCCAACTACCAGATAAGCTTGGTTTATATCACAATTTACCTATGGCTGAAGGTAGAAGTCACCTAGTAGCATATCATGTTCCTATTCTGGAGGCGATATCCAATGTTCGGGAGCACAAAGTAGAAGAGCTAGCGGGAAGCACATATTCTGTAATTCCTCATAACTCTATAGACATGGAGCCAGTACCAGATCATCTTACTTTAGTAAAGAAGCATCCAAAATTAGCTTCCAAGTTTATGGATCTGTATCGACTGATGGTTGGGTCTTTGTATAAGACACATCAATTTATTGTGGAGGATCAAATTGATATGCTAGAGGATTTAACCAAACCTAAACGAAGGGAGAAGTTAGCATCTCAACTTGAGAATGAAGAAGTGGGTAGGGTTAGCCCAAGTTTTAAGGATATACCTATAGATCCACCATCTTTTACGCCATATCCTTATTCACCTATGCCAGAACCCACTAGATATCCTGATGAGGGTACTAGTCATCTAGTACCACAGAATTCTTGGGGAACCGAGGACTCGGAACTACCTATTGGAAACTCTGAAGGATGGAGGTAAGGATCAATGGATGGATCTGCAGGGAATCCTATTCTCGTGGAAGATTATGTTGGTGTTATCGGGCAAACTAGTCGGATGGGAGTGAGGTCTTATTCCGTTGATGGAAGGGATGTCCATGTAGAGGATGTAGAGTCTGATGAAGAAGATCCTGAAGAAATGCTGTTGGAGTCACCAGAACATTATCCTACTCCAGATAACGTGCACTACCAATTATAGTTGAGGACTATCGTACGTAGTAGAGTACTTTGGGAGCACCGGAAGCGCAATATTCTGTTGATTCTAGAGTCAGGATGCAGGAGGAGATCGAAGAAGACAGTGATGAGGATGATTCTGAAGATACCTCAGATGAGTTGGAAGGTATGGACGCACTTCAGCTGGATGATGTGTCAAGTCCGGATACTTCTGATACTGAGTACCGTCCATCGAAGAGACAAGTCATTCCACAAATGGTTCCTCGTACTTCATGTCAACACTGTTGTACTCCGGGAATGTATGATGAACATCGCAGCTTCTGGGGAGCATGACCTTGAGAAGGAGTATCCCAATGATGATACAGGAGTTAGAGTCTGAGCACTTGATGTAACTAAATAAGTGGGATAGCATCCACGTGAGTTTGTAATACCTAAATGGTATGGTCTTGTAATGACGTTGTACCAACTATGTTGTTTGTAATGTGTAATATGTGAAATGCATATTTGGTTTTTATTTGAATTTTGTTTTCCATTGTGTGACTAGTTCTGTGCATGAAGTTGAGCTCAGAACACATATGCATGATGTAATTATGATTGTTCGCTTTATGTTACAAGACTATGGGGTATGGAAACGGGTGTAGAGGACGAGACCGAACAGCAGCGCATGGAGCGCGAAACTAAGGAAAAGGTGGATGAAGACGGTAGAATGCAGGCAAATTTACCACCACCACCAATGAGGCTGTTGATGGAGCAGAACTTCATGCAGTACATGCAAATGATGCAAGAGTCCCAGAACAACTTTATGGAGGGATTAGTGGATCGAGTGGGACCAGAGGGAACCTGAAGGACGTGGTGTGAGCCTTTATGAATTTCAAAATGCAAGGCCGTTACCTTTTGGATCAGCCCCTGAGCGAATGGATGCAGAGGATTGGCTAGCAGATATAGAGAGAAAGTTGAAAATAGTAGGATGCAATGATGAGGAAAAGTTGAGGTATGCAACACATCTCTTAACTGGACCTGCAGCATCATGGTGGGAGAATCAGTTAGCAATGCAACCTCTAGGAAGGGAGCATACCTAGGAGGAGTTTAAGCAGAGATTCTGTGAATACCATGTTCTAGATAGTGTGATGAAGTTGAAGCGCAGGGAGTTCAAAGAACTTCAGCAGGGATATGCCAGTGTCATGAAGTACATCCAGGAGTTCAGTCAACTATCTCGTTATGCTGAGGTTGAAGTGAGCACTGAGGAAAAGGGGAAGACACTTTTCTTGCATGGTTTAAATCCATTTGTGAAGATGCAGCTAAGGCTGGCCAATAAGGCAACTTTTCAATAGTTACTACATGCAGCTATCACATTTGAGGATGATTACAAGAATGTCCAACAGGACCGAAGGAAGAGAGCAAAGAAATAAACCAAGAGAATCCAAGCAAGTAAGCCTAAACCCAATTTGGAGTTCAAACCCAGGAATTGACCCTTCAATAACAACAACAATACTAACAAGAATAGCAGTGGAGTTCAGTCCCACTCTAGGAGGAATATTATATGCAACAATTGTGTTATTCCAGGGCATTTCCAAAGGGAATGTAAGAAGCCAGTAATCATATGTTTTGGTTGTGGTCAGAAGGGGCACATCAAGCCTGATTTCCCAAGCAAACCACCAGGTGGTTGGCCTACAACAGGCGGTGGTCAAGCAAGAGGCGGAGGTGGACAACCTAACAGAGGTGGAAGCTATGGCAAGAATGACAATGGCAAGAGAGGCAGACCTACTAGAAAGTTGAATTGCGCAACCTTGGAGGAGGTGGATAACTCGGATCAAGCGATGATAGGTACGCTCAATATTCTCACAAATCCTGGAAATGTTCTATTTGATACGGGTGCAACTACTTCATTCATATGTGAACAATTTTTGATAAGTTCGGGATTAGAAGGGCACCGTTAGAAAAACCTATGATCGTAGTTGCCACTGGACGGATCGTGGTAGTTAGAAACATAAAATTGAACCAAGTTATCTCAATCTGTGGTCAAACCTATTAGGCGGATCTTTATGTGATTCCATTAAGGGGAATAGCAGTAGTGTTGGGAATGGATTGGATGGCCGAGTATGGGGCTCAGATCAATTGTGAGGATAAAACTGTTTCAATCAAGTCTCAAAGTGGAGGAAGGATAGTCTATCAGGCGGATAAACATAGTCATATCATGGTAGATCTGCAATTGAACTCAATGAAGGAGGTCAAATTGGAAGATATTCCTTTTGTGAAGGAATTGTAAGATGTTTTTCCAGCAGAGTTACCAGGAATGCCACCTGATCAAGAAATATAGTTCACTATTGACCTGATACCTGGTACAGCACCAATAGCCCAAGCACCGTACAAGATGGGACCAAAAGAATTAAAAGATCTTAAGGAGCAAATTGATGAGTTAGCCAGAAAAGGATTTATTCAGGAAAGTGTATCCCCATGGGGAACTCCGGTATTTTTTGTGGATAAAAGAGATGGAGGACGAAGAATGTGTGGTGATTACATAAATCTCAACAATGTTACTATCAAGAACAAATATCCATTGCCAAGAATTCAAGATATTTTTGATCAAGTCAAAGGAGCTGGAGTGTTTTCCAAGATTGATCTAAGATCAGGATACCATCAGATAAAAAGCAAACTTGAAGATGTTCCAAAATAGCATTTGTGTCAAGGTATGGACATCATGAGTACCTAATCGTACCTTTTCGATTGACCAATGCATGAGCAATATTTATGAACCTGATGAACAAAATCTTCATGATGTATCTGGATAAGTTTGTCATAGTGTTTATTGATGATATTTTGATATACTCTAAGGATAAAGAAGAGCATGCTGATCATTTGAGGATAGCGTTGCAAATCTTGAGAGAACATAAGTTGTATGGTAAATTCAGCAAGTGTGAATTTTGGTTGGACAAGGTAGAATTTCTTGGTCATGTAATCAGTAAGGATGGAATTGCGGTAAATCCGACCAAAGTTCAATTAGTATTGGAATGGAATGCACCAACTAATGTGAAACAAATCCGAGGTTTCTTAGGCATGGAAGGCTATTATCAGAGATTCATTGAAGGTTTTTCCAAGATAGATGGACCAATGACCAAATAACTAAGAAAGAATGCACCAGTCATATGGGATGAGAAGTGTGAAGCAAGTTTTCAGGAATTGATTACCAGATTAACAACCACACCAATCTTAGCTATACCAGAAACCGAAAAAGATTACACAGTATATTGTGACGCATCCCAAGAAGGACTAGGATGTGTGCTAATGCAAGATCGCAAGGTGATTGCTTATGGGTCTAGATAACTCAAACCTCATGAAGTCAATTACCCAACATATGATTTGGAGTTAGCAGTAGTGGTCTTTGCTTTAAAGGGATGGAGACATTTTCTCTATCGAGCAAGGTGTGAACTATACACGGATCATAAGAGTCTCAAATATTTCTTTACTCAGAAGAGCTAAATATGAGGAAGAAAAGATGGCTGGAGTTGATCAAGGATTATGATCTTACAATTAACTATACTCTAGGAAAGGCCAATGTAGTAGCAGATGCTTTAAGTCGGAAGAGTATGGATACTCAACCCATCAATAGAGAATTACCAAAACAGTTGCAAATGGATCTGGAAAGGTTAGAAATACAATTCCTAAGGAAAGAAGTTCGTGTAGGCTTAGCTACTATGAGGGTTGTAGAAGAGCAAAGCAGTGATCTTCGTCATGGGATTTATCGACATCAACTTGATGATCCATTTATTCCTGAAGAAACTAGAAGAATTTCCGAAGGACAAAAATTAGTTTTTCACCTAGGAAATAATGGATCTTTATGGTTCCAAAACCGTCTTTGTATACCAGATGTACCGGGGATCAGAGAGGTAATACTCCGAGAAGCACATGAAACACCATAATCAATTCATCCAGGAAGTGCAAAGATGTACATGGATCTTAAGGAATTACTCTGGTGGAATAACATGAAGAGGGATGTTGCAAAGTATGTATCTGAATGCCATACTTGCCGAAGGGTAAAAGCAGAACATCAAACTCCAGCAGGACCATTACAACCCTTAGAAATTCTGGAATGGAAATGGGAAGAAATTTGTATGGATTTTATCACAGGATTACCTATGACACCGAAGCGGAAGGATATGATATGGGTGATTGTGGATAGATTCACGAAAAGTGCACATTTTATCTCGGTAAATCAATATGATAATGCCAAAATGTTAGTAGAAATCTATGTCAAGGAGATAGTAAGTAAGCACGGAGTACCCAAGAAGATTGTATTAGATAGAGGATCTGTGTTCACTTCAGCATTTTGGAAACAATCACATGAAGCACTTGTCTCAAAGTTGGCTTTCAGCACAGCCTATCATCCCGAAACTGGAGGCCAAACAGAAAGAACCAATAAAATCATGGAGAACATGCTTAGAGCTTGTGCATTAGATTTTGGAGGTTCGTGGGAAGATCATCTACCGTTGGCATTTTCTTACAACAATAGCTATCAAAGTAGTCTGAAAGTAGCACCATATCAAGTACTTTATAGGAGAAGATGTAGATCACCAATATGTTGGTATGAACTTCGTAGTAGCAAGGAATTTGCACCAGACTATATCAAGGAGAAGCAATATATCATTGATATTATTAGAGATTGATTGAAGATAGCTCAAAGTCGATAGAAGAGTTATGCTGATAAAAGTCGGAGATCATGGCATCCAAAAGTGGGGGATATTAAGAGATCATGGTATATCTCAAAGTAAGTACAATGAAGGGAGTTAAGAGATTCAGAGTCAAAGGAAAACTAAGTCAAAGATATATCGGACCATTCAAGATACTGAGTCAGAATAGAACAATAGCTTATGCTCTTGAGTTACCAAAAAGATTGGCTCAAGTTCATATTGTTTTCCATGTGTCGCAATTACGAAAATGTCTTAAAGTTCCCAATGATGCAATTACACATCAAGAAATTGAGTTACAAGTAGATTTGACTAATGTTGAGAAACCATGTAAAATTCTGGAAAAGGTTGAGAAACCGGGCAATCAAATACTACAAAGTACAATGGGAACATCACCCGGAGTGAGGACCCCCATGGGAGAAAGAGGATCACTTAAAAGAAACATATCCAGAACTATTTAGGTAGACATCAGCAAACTTTGGGACGGAGTTTAATTTAAGGGGGGGAGTTTGTAACACCCCAGCATTTAGGAACCAACGAAGGCTAGAAATAGGAATCTGTGCATATGCATGCATTCATCTGTAAAATCGGGGTAATTTTTTCGCCAAACAAAAACCTAAAGAGATCAGAGTTTCTTTCACTATCTAGAGGTAGGAATAGCTCTCTTAAGTTATTGCTACAAATTTTGACATGACCTTTAAGCATTATTGTGTTTTGGGGGGAAATATTTTGAATTCACATTTGAAATTCAAATCATTTCAATAATATTTTAAAATTAGAAGTTAGAACGATAAAGTGGTTTTCCAAAAGGATGTATTAACATTGTTTGATTATATATTAAACAACAATATGAATTTAAGACAAGAAACTTCAAATAAGAAATGAATTCTTATTTCTTTTCTTTATTATAGAATAAGATTACAAATGGAGATATTTACACTAAGACAGACTATTACAAGGAACAGAGTCCAATAAAATGAATCTTTATTAAATCATAGAAATATTGTTACAAGATTCTTTACAAAAATAATAAAAGGAGATTATAATAAGAATCTATACTATTTGTCTATTTGTATACTATATCTTGAGCATCCAGACCTTATTCCTACAAAATAAGGTAAACCACTCAAAAAGAAATAAGATGTTAGTTGATTAGTTTGACTCTCAGTGGTGAACAGTAAAGTGCACTGTTCATATTACATCATAGAGTAATTATAAGGGGCAAGTTTCACCAATGTGTAGTATCTGTTCTTTTAAGCAAATACCA
This sequence comes from Avena eriantha, assembly GCA_910589775.1. Classification (NCBI taxonomy): domain Eukaryota; kingdom Viridiplantae; phylum Streptophyta; class Magnoliopsida; order Poales; family Poaceae; genus Avena; species Avena eriantha. The sequence goes on from OU342744.1 coordinate 336,527,829, forward strand.
CCAGTACCATATTTTAAGCCAAGTAGAAAAGTGGTAAGTTTCACGAGGATAAAGTAATAGTAAAGGGATGGGAGAGTTTAAACCATATTTACTTGATCTCATCCATAGCCAAAGCAAATAATGAAGAAGCTCACACACCTAAATGCATGCATTGAGGTGTCAGCAGCAGAGAGCGAAGGGGTAGTTCAAATCATAGCAGCGTAGAGCAAAGTCAGCTCTGCTATTCACTTCGCAAGAGATCCCAGCCACAGTTTGTCACCAGCACATCCAAGAACAACACCAGAGCTTGAAACCATATCACTAGATCAAGTCACTTTCCACCATAGAAAACCCAGGAAATCACCAGCAAAGATGGTGACTTGTGGAAGGGAATGTACTAGGTGGACATCAACGCCAAACAGGAGCAACAACATCATTAGGAGCAAGAAAAGGCCAAGAGGAAGCCAAAACAAATCCATGTCTACCACAAGCCAGAAGTAAAAGGCAACATCAAGACAAGGCTATCAGGGTATATCCCAACATTTAGATCTAATAATTTTCCATCTTACACATTCATTTTATTGCAAGCACATGATAAGTGGACATATTAGACAATAGATAATAAACAACCAGATTATGCATGTGTTCTTGCACAGGCAGGGTATCAAACTAGCATCATTGACCCTATGATCTAGTTTTAACTAGATAGATACACATCACAGCTGCTGCTACAGGGCACATTCCCAGAAGGGTAGCACCTCTGTACCTAGCAGGTTCATATCTACTTGAGTACAAGCTCAAGCATATTCTCTTCAACAAAGATAATCATTTTCCTAAATGATTTAGGAATCATAAATATACACTTTATTTTAGAAAGGACAATCAAGATCAACGTTGTCGATCACTGGGCCACACTATATAGAAACTACTAAGTTTAATCACTTTCCTAGATGCATATAGGAATCATATCTTTATAAATCATCTTACTATTACACAGAGAAGAAACGAGCAGTAATAACTTTATATTTACACAGTAACAGGATTAAATCTTGAGACTGAACACATGAGTGCTTCACAAGTAGAAATTAACCAAGCATCAGTACAGAGAGCATCCCAACTCAATTCAATAGGACTAAATCCACAACCACAACAACTTGGGCATCCACATTAAACTAAGCATACTTTTATAGAGAGTTTTATGACAGAGAATAGGGTAACAAAAGCATGATCAGCAGTGTGTTCTCCGATAGAGAACAGAGTAATAAACATGCTCGACAGAGATTGACACTACACTAATACTAGATCAACATCAAAGGATTAGCACAGGCAAGATTAACCCTAGAGTTATGCTAAATCACCACTTTAGGGGGAATGAACCCTGGGAATTTAGGGATGAACCCTTAAAGGGGAAATCCATCGCAAGTTACCACATGCATGGAATAGAGGCAAGGTAGAGCACAGAGAGGAGAATAGGGCACTTACTCGAGGTCCTCGTAAGGTTATCGAAGAGGAAGTAGAGAGGAGGCCAACGACAGAGAGGTGGCATCACGGGGAGCACCCAGAGGGGGCGCTGCAACCTGCGCCTGCACACGGCAGTGGCGGCCAAGGAAGAGCGGCGCCACAAGCACCACAACGTCATTGAGGGACCGCCAGAGCACGGCAGACCCCAAACCCTAGCCACGAGGTGGGGTCAGCACAGCCAGCGAAGAGCACTAGCGCTAGATCGAGCGGGACAGTGATATGTCCAAAACGTATCTACTTTCCCGAACACTTTTGCTATTGTTTCTTCTCTAATTTGTGTGATTTGGATACAACTAATGCGGACTGACGCTGTTTTCAGCAGAATTGCTTTGGTGTCTCGTTTTTTGTAGGAAATCAACTTTCAGGAAAAATCCCGGAAAATATCGCAAAACTCCTATTTTACCAAAAGACTCACGGAGCGAGAAGACGAGACGAAGAAGGGCCATGAGGGGCCCACACCACCAGGCCACGCGGGTCAGGCTAAGCCACGCCAAGAGGTGGTGTCGCCGCCTCGGACTCCGTCTCGACCTCTCCTTTCACCTATATAAGCCCTCTGACCTAAAACAGACGGGGGGTTCGATGTTTTTCCATATAGAGTTCTGCTGCGCCGCCACCACCAGATACCGCGATTCGGAACATGAAACTCCGTTTTGGCATCCTGTCAGGACGGGGAATTGGAGGAGATCATCGCCATCATCATCACCATCGCTTGTTCATCAACCATCCATGATTCCCCCATCAATGAGTGAGTAATTCCCTGCTGTAGGCTATGGGGATGGTAGGGATTGGATGAGATCGTTCATCTAATGGCATCAGATTATTAGGGCATGGTGCCTAGTATCTATTATTAGTGCCTTTTGACATTGTTGCAACTTGTTATGCTTAATGCTTCTCACTAGGGCCCGAGTGCCATGATTTCAAATCTGAACATGTTACTGATTCATGAGGATATTATTGTTTATGATCTTACCTACGAGTAGTATACACATATTGTTGTCCGAAACCAAAGGCCCCGAAGTGACAAGAATCGGGATAACCGAAGGGAATGGCGATGATATGACGATCACATGTGTTCACGGAGTGTTAATGCTTTGCTCTGGTGCTCTATTAAAAGGAGCACCAGAATTGCCAGTAGAATCCCTAGAGGCCATGCTGCAACGGGCTAGCAGGAAAAAAGATGTTGTGCAAGTTCTCATTACGAGAACCTATGACTACATATGGAATGCATGCCTATGATTATTTAGTACTTGGATGCTTTACCTTATTTATCTGCAAATGCCCTATGTCTTGATTGTTACATGAATTGTCTTCTCCATGCAACGCCCGTCCATCCATCCATATGCCCGCCGCGCTTTAATCCTGCTGTTTACTGCAATTGTTACTGCTGTATTTACTTTTACTACTGCTATTACTTTGCTATTGCTACTACAAAAATGTTGCTACTGGTAAACTACTGCGAGCAAGATTGTTTCCATGTGCAGCTAAATTGACAACTCAGTTGTTATGGCTTATAAATATTCTTTGGCCCCCCTTGTGTCGAATCAATAAATTGGGTTTACTTCCCTCGAAGACTGTTGCGATCCCCTATACTTGTGGGTCATCAAGACTATTTTCTGGCGCAGTTGCTGGGGAGCCTAGCTGTATTTATCAAATTCACTTGGAATCACTATTGTTCGTTGATGTTCATTCATCATTGGTAAATCTCATGATGGAAAGGTTCCTATATTACCATCCACTACAAGGAGATGTATAGTTCTGAACACCTCTGTTGCTCTTAATTCACCATATGTAATGAGTAAGCTCCTTACACCACCACCACATACACATGCTACACATAATGCTACTTTTGTTGAATCTGAAACTTCTAATACTTATGATGATGCTTCTACTGTGCTTGATAAGAGTGTTTCATTAGGTTCTTTCCTACATGCTACGATTGCTAGAACTATAGCTAGAAATACTGAAACTCCTAATGAAGATACTACTACACCTGTCAGTTCACCTGAGTCTATAGAGAGCTATGATATTGAAGATGGATATATAGAAATGACTGATGAATTTATTAAAGAATGCCAAAACACTCATGGTAGGAGTTCTATTAAGAGTCTTCTTGAGAAACATACTGTTAGACCTAAATTGTCTCCTAATGCTAAGTTTGCTACATCTCCCATAAACAATAAAGATAAGGATTATGATTTCTCTCTTGATTTATCTTACATAACCATTGTTGAGAAAGAAGCTTTTTGTGGTACTAAAAATGAAAGTACTGTAGCACATATGACTGAGCTTTTTACCATGAGTGGCCCATTTTCTGATAATATTAAGATGCGCACCTACTTTGTTGCTAAAATTTTCCCTTTTTCACTAAAAGGAGAAGCTAAAGTTTGGTTTAATAATTTACCTCTTGGATCTATTGATAGCCCTAATTGCTTGGTTGATACTTTCTTTCAGAAATATTTCCCTCCTAGTGCTATACATGCCATTTTGCAGGAACTTTTTGATTTTAAACAAGGAGAAAATAAAATATTGCCTGAATAATGGGCAAGGTTTTGTGCTTTGATTCATGCACAACCCGTATGTCCATTACCTAAAAATGAGCTTCTTGATATATATTATAATGGACTAACTGAAGAATCTTGGACATACCTAGATATTTGTGCTGACTGTGGTTTCAGTAAGAGAACTCTCAAAGAAGGTGAGGAATTAATGGCTAAAATAAGCAAGAATTACGACGAATGGACTTCACCTGAGTCAACTACACCTGAGTCAACTGTGCCTAAGCCAACACCAACACCAAAGAAGAGGGGGGTGATTGAACTAAATGATGAAGTGATGAAGGAAGCTAAGAAATGTCTCAAGGAGAAGGGTATTAAATCTAAAGATGTGAAGAACCTACCTCCTATAGAAGAGTTATGTAAGTCAATCTCCCACTCATCCACTATTGAGGTACACTCTGTCCAACATTTTGATGAAGGTGATATTCCTTATTCTAAACCTCCTGATCAATGCTTAGAAGAATTTGATATCTTTGTTGTTAAGCAAGATAATTTTAATAAAAGAGTGCAGAATCATTTGGTGGAAAACTCTAGAGCTATTATTGAGTTGAGGGATATTGTGGAAAGAACCTCTAATGATGTTAAAATGCTTGTTAAACATTTCCAAATGGTTCAAACTCAATTGATCAGCTTATTAAAGTACAAAAAGATTTGCTAGTTAATGCTTCTAAAGAAAAACATGCTTATGAGATTAGAACTAGAAGTGGTGCTGCCACTCAGGATCCTCTATATCCTGAGGGGCATCCTAAAAGAATTGAGCAGGATTCCCAACAAACTGAAAATAGTGGTACTTCTTCTAAGAGAAAGAAAAAGAAACATAAAATAGTTGTAGAATCTTCTAAAACTGCTAAAGATCCTAATAGTATATATGTCTCTGATGCTAAAACTGAGAGTGTTAATGAGAAAAATGATGCTCCCGGTAAAGAGGAAATTGAAGAAGAACCTGAAAAGCACACTAAGAATGCTAAGTACACTAAGGAAGATTTTGTTGCTAATAAACATGGTAGCGAAAGAGAGCCCTGGGTTCAAAAACCAATGTGTTTTCCTGATAAGAAACACAAGTCAAAGGAAGAAGAACAATATAACAAGTTTTGTGAGTGGATGAAACCTTTATTTTTGCAAATTCCTTTAACTGATGCTATTAAATTACCTCCTTATTCAAAGTAAATGCAGGATATTATCTCTAATAAAAGGAAGATCCCTAATGAGGAAATTTCTACTTTGCTTGCTAATTATTCCTTTAATGGTAAGGTTCTAAAGAAACTTAGAGACCAAGGGACTCCAAGTATTCCATGTTCCATGAAAAATAATTATGTTAGAACTGATTTGTGTGATTGGGAGCAGGAGTTAGTGTTATGCCTTTTTCTCTATACAAGAGACTTCAATTGGAGAAATTAATACCAACTGATATATCTTTGCAAATGGCTGATAAATCTACTACTGTTCTTGTTGGTATATGTGAGGATGTTCTTGTTCAAGTGGCTCATAATTTCTTGATATTAACTGACTTTGTTGTGCTTGAAATGCCTGAAGATGATAATATGTCTATTATTCTTGGGAGACATTTTCTTAATACTGCAAGTGTTGTCATTAATTATAATCAAGGAAAGGTAACTTTTAATGTTAATGACAAGGAGCATACTGTCTATTTCCCCAGGAAGATTGATAAGACCTATGGCCTAAATTCAATTGAAAATATTGAGGGCATCCAAGTTGGAGAAATATATTGTCCCATACCACGAGAGAAATATGAAACTACTATGATTGGGACCATTGCTATCAAGGTTTGAGGTAACATAATCATTTAGTGAAATGCAAAGTTTTATTTCATATAAAATTTTTTTGGTAACAAGACCTGGTCAACCTTGTTAACAAAGGGATTTTAATGAACAAACCAATGTTTTCACCATGATTATCTTTGCTTACTTTTATTTTATCTATTTTAATTTTTGCTTTCACTTAGTTTACTTTTCTATTGCTAGTTGCTTGCATATTAGAGTGTCTTAGAACTTCTGAAGTTTTAGTTTTGTTTTGTTATTGCATCATTCCAAAGTTATCTTTCTGCCAGAAAATTATTCATCAATACCTGAAAATTGCAAAAAAATAAAGTGTCTCAAAAAATTCCAGAAAATCCATATTAAATTTTTACATCAAAAGAGGGGCAGAGAAGTACCTAGAGTGACCCATTGGTGCCCACTGGGAAGGCACACCACCTGGTGGCACGGCCACACCAGGGGCGGCTATGACCATGGTGTGGGCCACCCCTGGCCCTCCACTTATTCTACCTCCTGCCACTACATTCTCTCTCCCGACAAAACACAAGTTCTTTTCTCAAACCCGTGTTCTTGCTGTTCTTGCTCGTGATTTTCGATCTCCTTGCTCAGCCCATCTTTTCTATTGAGATTTGGAGCATTTGTTCTCCAGTATGTGACTCCCCTGCTTGTCCAGGTAGATTTGTGATTAGTGGATTATATCTTGAGTATTTTTCTACTGTGAGTGACAGGTTATATGAGCTTGCATGCTTGTTCTTTGCTTAGAGAAATTGTTTTGATGCATGTTTAGGCCTCTTACAAGTCCCTATAAGTAGTTCCTTTCATTATGTAATCACTTTGCAATCACTTGTATGATGGTTGTCTAAAATTTCAGGAAAAGGAGAGATGAACAATCATACTTTTGCGAAAGTATTTGAGAGAGACACACCCAGGAGGGCAGGCCTTCAAGATCAACGTCTCAATTTAGGCCATCATATAATGAGGATCTTATTGCACCATGCTTTGGCAATGAAGGATATGAGGGAGATGCTCATCCATCCACCTTCCCTTGCTTTGTCTTTTTGCAAGCTGTCGGGATCCTGATGATTTCCTACTTCTTGTTCAGAGGGTTGGTCTAACCACTTACATGAAGGATGAGAGTGAGCAATATGCTGTGCTCACCAAAAATTTCATTGAAAGTTTCACTTTCACTAACACCCCTTATCGGTCAACTGTTTCGTTTAAAAATTATAATATGCCTATTACCATGCCATTGGAAAGATTTTGCAGCATTATAGGCATAGGCATGACTGGGACAGTGAAGGAGATCCAAGGCCAACCCTCTGATTTGCTGGAGCTCTACCGAAGTGTGACAAATGATGATGATCGCACAACTCAGTGCAGGAAGATAAGGAACATTCAACTCCCACCTCTTAGATATTTTTTCTTATTATCTTGCCACTAGCATTCTTGGCAGGGAGAACACTAGTAATATTTCTAATTATCATTTAGCTTTTCTTGCTACTACTTAATAATGAAACAAAGTATAATCTTGGTTCTCTCATTGCCCGCCGTTTAGATGCTAGAGGACCCATTTATGGGGGCATTATTTCCACACGCATGGTTGCTGCCTTGGAACTTTCTATTGATCCTAATGATACTGTGTTAACACCACAAAGGCTTGATCTTGCTGCTATGAGAACACATCACTTTGTTACTGCTAACTCTAGTACAGAGAGTTTAGTTTACAGGATGTTGTTTACTGATGGAGATGAGAGGGAAATTCCTTTACCACAACCTAATTTGTTCAGTATTTGCAGGATGCCATGGTCGTGTTCCAAGGAGGAGGTGGACGAGCAGCTTCGCTTGCTTGGTTTCCATGGGCAACACCAGGGGAATGTGCCCTCTTACGACTACTCTACGCACGACACTGGGGCGTCCTCGAATTCGTATCAGGATGAAGGCACTGCTTCACCATATTATGGAGACGCTCCTTCCTAGCTAGCTTGGGATTGATACCCACTTAGGCCAAAATCCTAAGCTTGGGCGGAGGTATACTGACATCACACTCATCGACATATCATTTTTTGTTGGTACTTTGCATATCCATGTTTCATTTTCTTTTTAGTTTTTTGTCCTTGCTTTATTTTTGCTTTCCAAAACACAAAACGACCAAAAATATTTTCTTTATTTCTCTTTGTTTTCTTATTTATCTCTTAGCCTTGGTTTGCTTCATCCTTTTCAGCTTTGTTTTGATTATTCGAAAAACCCAAAAAGATTTCGCTTTGCTTGTTCTTCCCTTCGTTTCTTGCCTTTAAAAATCGAAAACCCAAAAATATTTGTTGTTCTTCAATAGTTTTGTAAACTTCATTGCAGGGTTCAGCGGTCCTCAGTGATTCCTTGGAGTTTGGTTTTATCTAGTTATTCAAGTCACACAAGTGAAAGGCAATGATGATTTATGACAACTCGAGGTGTGGTAAGAGGCTAGTATGAACTCTATTTGTTTTCATTTTTGTACATATGCTCATCATTGTGGGCATGCTTAGTCTTTTCATGTAAGGTGTATGTTATTTAATGAATACTTAGTAGTTCTTTCTCTCTTATGATCAATTCCAATACATTATTAGTTCGTAACATGTCATATAAATGTTTGCTCGCATTGTTTTATACATAACTTGGTATGACATTGTGGTATCCTCCTCTGAATGTTCTATTTGAATCGACTTGGCACATGCTGACGCATGCATATGACTACACAAAAAATCTGTTAAGTCTCAGTGATTTAGTCTGCCTCAGTGTTCTTGTGTCACTTTTATGCAACTATTTATTTTATTTTGTCGCAAGCATGATTATGATAGTTACTGCTCTCTCGATTGTCGCTCCCTTTCTATTGAGCCTTCACTTGTGCTGAGTATAATCTTTACTCGTGCATCCAACTCCTGAAAACCAAAGTTTTCAAAAAGAGTCCACCATATCTACCTATTAGCATCATTGCTATTCCTTGCATATTTATTATCCTTTGTTTTCTTCCAATAAAAATGTTTTCTTGTTATGAGAAAATTAGTTAGTAAAGCTCTCACGAACTTGATGGCACACTTTACTTTCTTGCACTTAATAAACCTGAACCATTGTGTCCATCTATGTTGCGTATATGCTTGCGCTTTATAAGTTGTGAATTAGGAGAACCATGTTACCATGGGGAACACTTTCAACATTGCACATTATTTAGTTGATATCATGTTCTTTTGTCTATGGATCACGGTGGTGTGAAATGAAAGGGGAGCTTGTAAGATCATGGAGTTTGTATATCTATTAGAGAAACGCCTGGGCGGCTAGCCTATGCCATGCCTAATCATGGTGGAAATTTGCAGCATAACCATAGTGAGCAATCAGTGAAGCATCCTCAATAAAAACCTATGAAAATAGCAAATAAAAAGATCGCTGAGATGCTCATTGTCTGTTGCCTTGTCATTTTGGTATGGGATAGCTCCTGTATCATGGGGCAAGGGGTACCCCGTTGGCAGTTCTCTATGATACACATGTATATACAATTACAAGAACTTACTCGTAACTAAAGTTGAGTAGCATGAGGTCCGGAACTCCTAAGCAAGGGGCATGAGATTTTCAACTTATAACTTGTTAAGCATATCCTCATATTTGTGTCGCATTAACCTTAATCGCCTAAAGATGCTTATGATAGGGGCAATGAGAGCTCAAAGCTAATGAGTACCATACTTTCAACATTTGGAAGCCTTTTAAACTTTTGAATCTTTTATTTCACTTTTATGTTTAGTCACCACGTATTCTTTGAGCACCTTCCCGAGAGCACAGGTATCATTCTTAGTGTAATGTGTGTGTCCCAAAACACAGTTAATTATGACATAACTTTGACACTTGTATATTTGATATTTTTATTTCTAGTCTTCACTCAAAACTTCAGAGGTGCCTTGGCATTTATGTTTTGCTCCAAAGAAAGGCAAACGAGATACCACTTTATCATATCTTATTATGAGCACTACAATCCTACATATGCTTATGTGTCATGTTGTTTATTATTAATGAGTTGGAATCTCTTCATAGCTTGCATGACTACTAGGTAAACTTATTTGCATACTATTTATTATGAATTTCCTAAGTATTTGACCATATGCTGGGAATATATACATCTTATGAAGCAAATGTGTTCTTGAAAGTTTCTTTTATCGCACTCAGTTTTCAACTAAATTGCTTGAGGACAAGAAATAAGCTGAGCTTGGGGGGAGTTGATACGTCCAAAACGTATCTACTTTCCCGAACACTTTTGCTATTGTTTCTTATCTAATTTGATTTGGATACAACTAATGCGGACTGACGCTGTTTTCAGTAGAATTGCTTCGGTGTCTCGTTTTTGTGCAGGAATCAACTTTTAGGAAAAATCCTGGAAAATATCGCAAAACTCCTATTTTACCAGAAGACTCACTGAGCTAGAAGACGAGACGAAGAAGGGCTACGAGGGGCCCACACCACCTAGCCGCGCGGGCCATGCCAGGCCGCGCCAGGAGGTGGTGTGGCCGCCTCGGACTTCGCCTTGACCTTTCCTTTCGCCTATATAAGCCCTCTGACCTAAAACAGACGGGGGGGTTTTCCAGATATATTTTCAATGCGCCGCCACCACGAGATACCACGATTCGGAACCAGAAACTTCGTTGTGGCACCCTACCGGGACGGGGAATTGGAGGAAATCATCGCCATCATCATCACCATTGCTTCTCCACCAACCATCCATGATTCCCCCATCCATGACTGAGTAAGCCCCCGTTGTAGGCTATGGGGATGGTAGGGATTGGATGAGATTTTTCATGTAATTGCATCACATTGTGAGGGCATGGTGCCTAGTATCTATTGTTAGTGCTTTTTGACATTGTTGCAACTTGTTATGCTTAATGCTTGTCACTAGGGCTCGAGTGCCTTGATTTCAGATCTGAACATGTTATTGATTCATGAGGATATTATTGTTTATGATCTTACCTGCAAGTTGTATAGACATATTGTTGCCCGGAACCAAAGGCCCCAATGTGACAAGAATCGGGATAACTGAGGGAATGGCTATGATATGAGGATCACGTGTGTTCATGGAGTGTTAATGATTTTCTCTGGTGCTCTATTAAAAGGAGCACCTTAATTGCCAGTAGATTCCCTAGAGGCCGCGCTGCAACGGGCTGGCAGGACAAAAGATATTGTGCAAGTTCTTATTACGAGCACGTATGACTATATATGGAACACATGCCTATGATTATTTAGTACTTTGATGCTTTACCTTATTTATATACAAATGCCCTATGTCTTGATTGTTACATGAATTGTCTTTTCCATGCAACGCCCGTCCGTCCATCCCTATGCCTACCGCGCTTTAATCTTACTGTTTACTGCAATTGTTACTATTGTCTTTACTTTTAATGTTGCTATTACTTTGCTATTTCTACTACAAAACTGTTGCTACTGATACACTACTGCGAGCAAGATTGTTTCAAGGTGCAACTTAATTGACAACTCAGTTGTTAAGGCTTATAAATATTCTTTGGCTCCCCTTGTGTCGAATCAATAAATTGGGTTTTACTTCCCTCGAAGACTGTTGCGATCCCCTATACTTGTGGGTCATCAGACAGCATCAAGCAGCGGCATCATCCATGGCGTCTTGCACCGTGGCAACATACACGGTGGCCAGGGGCGGCCGGAATCACCGCAGCGGCGGTGACATCGGGCGACCAGAGAAGGTGTCACGCGAGAGAGAAGAGAGATGAGAGAAAGCGAGTGCGTGGTACTGGGCTGGGCGTGGACAACCCAGTAATGCCCAGGGGCGTTTTGCCCAGCCCTAGCGGGTCGGGTCGGATCGAGCCAGTCCAGTGGGCCAGGCCCGTGTTTTAAAAGGACTTATGTAAAATACCTAATTACAAATATATCCCTGAGATAAGTTAGGCTCTAGAAAAATTAATAAAATCCTAAAAATACTTATATTTATGAAATCACAAACATATCCTCTATCTAATAAAAACACTAGAAAGTGATTTTAAGCAATTAAATATAGATCTATTATTAAAATTGTATATATTTCTTATGGAATTTTATAAAAAACATACAAAACACTTAAAATTGAATAAAATTCATTTTTAAGATTCTAAAGACCAGTACTATTATAGAAAAATACTAGTTTGTATTTTTGAAAAGTAAATCAAGTGTGATAAAAATAAAGTTTTATTTCCTTAAAAGAATTTTAGTTAAAAATTAAATAAACTATTTTTTCAACTCTTAGAATAATACTAATTATTATAAACATGCTAAATATCATAATAATATGAATTTAATGATTCTTGAGTAATGCTTTTCTTTTATTAATTAAAAGAAACTTAGAACCTTTACAAGGTGGGTAAAACATGCAAAGAAGAAGGAAAACAAATCATGGCATGAAATTATTATGCATTGCATATTTCTTCTTTAAATATTGTCGTTACTGAGCAATCATAGTTTTCCATAGAAACTGGAGCTCAAGGTCAGGTGGAAGTATCCGACTTCACTACCTTGCAATCACAAGGCAAGTTCACCACTTGCTCATGTCCTTTGAAGAGTCTTTATGAAAGTATTTCAAAAGTTTGTGTTATCACCTATATTCTAAAAGAGACAGAAAATTAATATTCTCCCAAACAAATGAATGATATTATCATCCTAAGTGATGATAAATACTAAGAATGACAATGGAATCTAGGATTCCAATGGTCGAACAACTAGGGCTTAACAACCCATGACATCAGTCATTCTAGCGCCGTATATTACGCGTTAACCATGATATTTGGAATGGGACGGTTGTTCAACAAGGATTTGGTCTCTTATGGGTAAACTAACAGACCTCTATAGAGTGTAAGAATTGTGACATGTTACTCCCTATTTCAGGAAGGAGCTTCGAACGCGGCAGGAAAGGAACTCCATGAAGTTCTGGTCAACCTATGAAGGCTGATGGGCATAGTTTTTGTTATTAAAATCAATCTTTGAAGAAACGTTTTCCAAAACTGCATGGTACCAAGGACTTATAGTTAGAGGTGGTAGTTAGAGCATCGAACTTCCCACCTTGCATATAGTGAACTTGCTGGGTAACATTGTTACTCACTCTTTCCTTTGAACCCCTTGCTATACTTTGAGGGCCAGAACAATGACCAGGTGTATGCTACGGAGTTCTAGAACGAGTCTACTATGAAGAGCCGGATATGTCCGGTGGAATCAAAGGGGTAGACTATGGGATACACTATGGATCTGAAGACAATGAGGCAGAGTAGTTGTCAGGCCGGAGTGTAGTTATCTAGGTTGAGCTGAGCAGCACGAACCATATAGAATAAGTTGTTTAACTGACGTCTTTATTACCATTGTGTTTTTCGTTATTCGAATGAACTTATTAAATAAGTTATTTGGGTTGTAAGTTTGAATCACTTGATGTCTCAAACTTCTGGTATTGTAATAATAATGAAGTATGTATGTTTGTAATATGGACCCGCAATGTTTCTATTGTACCACTCTGAGGGATGTTATATTTACGGAATGGTGTTCTGTGGATGTCATCATCATCATCTCTACCCAGATATGAGACAAAAGGGGGTATTTCTAGTACTAGGGGTGAAGGGGTAGGTAGTAGGGAATATTTCGGGCATCAAACCCTTCACAGTGCGCAGACAGGTGTTTCGGCGATAAGTTCGGACGCGCCGGACGCAGAGCCAGAATTGTAACATCCCAATTTCTGCAACCCTGATTAGTTGTCTAGAATGCAAAAATCAGGGGGAACAAAAACTTTTTCCTATTCATTGGTGCAGTGTTTGCTTGTTGTTTGTTTGTGCTTGTGCATGTGAGTGTATACCATATTATACTCCTTACCTTAACACCAGTTGACAAAAGATACTTCTCAAAACAGTCTTGGCTTATTTTCCATATTCTCCAATGTTCTGGCATTTCAAAACCTGAGCCAAGAAGCCTTTGCAAACCAACTATTTTAGTAGTTTCTATTGATCAAACTATGGAGAGTTATATAATATAATCTCCTTAGGTTTTCAAGACAGAACCTTCAACTACTCTTACCTCTAGGATCTCCAAAACCTTTTTGTAAGCTTTTGAATTCTACTCTTGGTAGAGATACCAAGGAGCTTACCTTGTTCAAACTCCAACCTATTCAAAAATACCCAGCCTTACCTCAAGCTAAGCTTGGTGGTAACCCCTAGTAATAGGTTTGTTTAGTTTATAAGATGAGTTGCCTTGATCGGTTGTCTGATGAATTGTCTGCTTAGGAGATAGTATGAGCTACTCTAGGACCTCATAACTAGGATCAAGATGTTTCCAAGTCATCCCACCCTAAGCTAGAGTAGAAACCTGGATCTGATCTCTAGCTACTAGGTGATCATCTAAAACTCTTAACCAGATCAATTCTGGGGATATCCCTTCTAGAAGCTTCCATGTCAATGAAGACCAATATCAAGCGTGGACACCTTCTACTCACTCTACTCTGCAACCACATTCATTTGAATATGCTTTGGTACTTTGCACCCATCAAAATCATCTCCACCAACATTCTAGTCAAAAACCCTAAATCTGCCAAATTTGCCAAAGTCTGGAAATCTGTTTCCAACATCACCTTTTTGACTACCTCCTTTTCTCAACCCTTGTGCATTTTTGGAAATGCATATGAACCATATTGTTAACCATCCTAAGGACTACCAATGACCACTCTTGACCTTTGTTAGATCATCCTCCTACCCACTTGTTCTTGATGGTTTTGTAGGCAAGAAAATAACTTTTCCTGCAAATCTAGGCAGCATGCCTACTTTGACAGAAGCTCACACCACCATCCAACCTTCTATGGACCAACTCTTTGCATTGTTGTGTTCTACTCATATAGGTCTATCTACATCTACTTCACTTGTTCCAAGTGGATTTTTGTGCTTCTTAAACCCACAAGGTTTTGAAGGCTAGTTGATAATCTGCTTTGGCAGGCTTATTTTATTCAAAGTTTAAAAGCTTGTCTTGGTGAGATCAAGCAGGATCAAGCTCAAAACCCTACAACATTGGAATATACATCCCTTGGTCTATCCATCCATATATATCATGCCCCAAGGGGAGCTCTGAGCTCCAAGATCCAATAATGTTTTGTGGCATTAAAACAATCTTACCCAAGATCCCCAAATCTCTAGTTTCACCAAAATCAACTTGGAATCTCCAATACCAATGTTGGAAAAGCTTGCTACACCTTGTCTACATCATCTCCCTTTATCATCAAGATTTATAAAATATTGTCCATAATTATCATGGCTCTAAATCTAATTAGCCCCTTTAATAGTCAAAATCTCCAAAACTTCTTCCATAAAGGAAACTTTGGTTTTTGCCAAAACACTTCCCCAACTCTAAGCACTTTTGAGGTCCACACATCATACCCTATATTCCCACTTCAAAAATTAATATTTTTGAAGGGTCTTATTATTCCTTTTTGCCCATTTCCTTAAATGGCCGAATTGGAATAATAAATGTTTTAATTAATTTTAGGCCTCAATAAATCTTGGGAAAATTCCCCTAAGTGTGTATTCACATTTGGGACCATCTCCAACCAAAAACCAACCTTGTACAATGTAAAATTATCAAATAAACTCCAAGAATGCACTTCTGCAATTTCAGAATAAGTGGAATTAAGTGGACTTCTAACCATCTGAAAAATCCCAAATAATTCATGATGTTATATATTGACCTCATCTACCTACCAGTATCATCTCTCCCACTTTTTCCAACATGAATAAAGGAACTCCTTCACAAGCACTCTTGTGATCAAATTAGCAGAACAATCAAAACCTTGTACAAGTACCCCTTTAACCTCATTAAAAATATTATCCACCAAGCTTGTATAGCACCCTTCTCCCTTATGGTCAAAAACACTGTATCCCTAGCACTGTAGCACCATTTTTCCCCTTGTCCTCTAGTGTTTGGAGGTAGGAGTTGAAGAGGGACAACCACCTATTGCAAAAAACTTTTGCCATAGCAGCACCCCTCCCTCTCTCTGTCCCCTGCATGACCCTATTGCCTCTCCACCACCCACATTGCCCAATGGCCAGGCCATGGACCATGTCGAAGTTCCCCCATGCACCAAGCTCCCCATGGACCTCCCCTTTCGGTTTAAAGGTCTGGAGACCAGCATAACTCTCCCCTCTGCTCTCAGACCACTCCTACCCTATCCCCTCACCCCTCTCGAGCTCCGGATCCAGATCCCGAGCTCCCTGTTGCCATGGAGGAGAAGAAGCTCTCCTCTCGGCCTCTTCGAGAAAAGGGGTGCATGGTCTATTCCAACCCTCCCCAGCATCTTATTTACGCTCCACATACCTCCTCCATCTCCCCTACACACTCCCTACCGAAGCCCTTCTCTCCCAACATGAATAAAGGAACTCCTTCATAAGAACTCTTGTGATCAAATTAGCAGAACAATCAAAACCTTGTACAAGTACCCCTTTAACCTCATTAAAAATCTTCTCCACCAAGCTTGTACAGCACCCTTCTCCCTTCTGGTCGAAAACACTGTAGCCTAGCACTGTAGCACCATTTTCCCCTTGTCCTCTAGTGTTTTGAGGTAGGAATTGAAGAGGGACAACCACCTATTGCCAAAAACTTTTGCCACAGCAGCACCCCTCCCTCTCTTTGTCCCTGCACGACCCCAGTGCCTCTCCACCACCCACATTGCCCAATGGCCAGGCCATGGACCATGTCCAAGTTCTCCCATGCACCAAGCTCCCCATGGACCTCCCATTTTGGTTTAAAGGGCAGGAGACCAGCACAACTCTGCCCTCTGCTCTCAGACCACTCCTACTCTATCCCCTCACCCCTCTCGAGCTCCAGATCCAGATCCCGAGCTCTCCATTTCCATGGAGGAGAAGAAGCTCTCCTCTCGGCCTCCTTCGAGAAATGGGGTGCATGGTCTATGCCGACCCTCCCCAGCATCTTGTTTACGTTCCACAGACCTCCTCCAGCTCCCCTGCACACTCCCTATAGAAGCCCTGCTCTCCCAGCACCATGGAGAGGGAGAGCTTCTCCCCTTCGGTCTCCCACAACCTATCGAAGTGGAGGTCGTTTCCCCGTCTCTCTCTGACTGCATGGCATAGCTTCGTGACACTCTGGTCCTTCTGCTTTTAATCCCGCCCTCACTTTCTCCAGGTACGGCCCCAAACGACGCCGCCATAGAGCTACTAAGCTGGCGCCGTGGGTGCATGCGCGCGAGGGACTCCCCCCTCGCCGAACCGGTTCATGCCGCCCCTCTAGGAGCTCGCCCTGGTGCGTCGCGTCGCCCTAGCCCCTCTCCGCCGCCTCCCGGTGCCCCAGGTGAGTTCCCCGCCGACGCCTAACGTATCTAGGGTTCCACTCGTCGCCGGCGAGGTCTCAGTGAGAGAGATGAACCCGAGCCGTCGATTCCAACTGGATCGAACGGCCCACGGCCTCCCATACCGCTTCGGCCGCCGCGGTCGCTGACCAGCGGGCCCGGCCGGCAGTTCGAATCAGCCCCCTCCCGCGTGCACGCCTGCCCCGGTTGGGCCGCCTTCTCGCCGCCCGGCCCAACTACTCCCACATCCCAGCCCAGCAGCCCTTGCCTCTTTTCTTTTTATTTAATTCCTTTTCTAGATCTGTTAATTAGGCTGCTTGGTTTAATTCAAAACAAAAAAGGAAACCCCCATATTTTGGACAGATACAAATTTATGCATGTTCCCACATGAATTTTCTAACATGTAGAACCAGTCCCTTGCCAAAAATAATCCCTATTATTTTTTGGTAGTTAATCTTTTAAAAAGTGTCCTTGGCCATCAATAAATCTCTCAAGGAGTTCTATACACCCAAATAGCATGAATCAAAGTTCTCATGGAAGGTATATGCTGTACCAACTAACCAGCTTAGGTCTCATGCCAAGGTAAACAGTAGTTTGCCCTTGGTAAAAACAACAAAATCCCTCCAGTTCTGACTTTAGGAAATTCTCTAGGTTAAACCAACAGGGGTATTGACCCAATTCCAACTCCCAGTGAAACAATCTATCAATATCTACCAAAACCCAGGAGCACATAATTTTCTAAGTCCCAGTTGAATTCTTGTGAATTAAACTATTCTGTGCATAGTTTATTCACCTCTAAATTCACTACAGTAGTTCTGCTAATCCACAACTGTTGATTCCCATTTCTACGGAACGGTATCCTCACTAACTACCTTGTGTCCTTGGAATCAAATCAAAATCTATTGTAGATTTAATATGGTGAAAAAGACAAAACAGCTCCAGAACTGTCCTTAGGAATTTCCTGAGGGCATTCTGGTAATTATATTGGAGTGATTCCAACGCTCAGTAAACAAGTACATCAAGGCCTCCTAGGTAGTTCCTCGACAATAAACCTTAAGCGGGTGATCATCTCCTTCTCCATGGCCATCCCCATCTCCTAAATCCAACCCTCTTAAAACCATCTGAATCTTAATTAGGTATCATCCAATTGCTTGCCATAGGTATTATTTCTTGCATTGCTGTATGTTGATTGTGGCCTTGTTTGCTTGCATGTGCCGTCTGGACGACGATAGTTTTGATGGAATCGGAGAGGATAACAAGTGGTATCTATAATTGGCATTGGTATTCTGGGTTTTCTAAAGAAGAAGTCCAGGGCATATATGCCATATTGCTGATCTCAGG
The DNA here is from genome assembly GCA_910589775.1 of Avena eriantha. Lineage (NCBI taxonomy): Eukaryota > Viridiplantae > Streptophyta > Magnoliopsida > Poales > Poaceae > Avena > Avena eriantha. The sequence goes on from OU342744.1 coordinate 336,546,338, forward strand.
CAAGCCACCTTCTTTCTCAAAAGCCTTGTCCTACAGTTTTCACTTATGCATATTTTATCTTCTGTTTATTGGAAATTGCATTGTTTTATTATATGTTGATGTATTTATGGTAGTGGTTTGGCCCCTCCAAATCATTACACTTTTGTACTAATAAGTACAACCCACTTGGTGACACCTACTTGTCCCTAGTAGAATAGATGGTGTACTACACCATACCCCTTTGGAGACCCCGATTTAGCCGAAGCAAAGCTGGAGGATGGGAAGACCCCGGAAAAAGTTTTACCAAAAGTTTTATGATAAAACCTTGGTCAGGTGGGACCTCCCAAGAGATGTTGAAAAATAAGAAGGTTTTGTTTTACAAAATGCTGAAGAAAAGATGGAGGAAAAAGGGTTTACAAAAACGCACCCGGTTCTTTGCAGTTTTGCTAGAACAATTAACCCGTGCAACCACATTACTCTAGAATGGGACAGGGCTGGATTTGATGTTTGTCTATTCTGGTATAAGCTGCCTCGCAACAACTACAGGGGATCGGGGATCCCTGGAGGGTGGGCCTTCTCCGATAAAGGTCCATGAGGGACATCAACCTGGAGAAGGAATGAATCGTCGGCAGGCCTCCACGTGTTACTATGAGCCCCTCATTGAAAGCGCACACTCAAGAAGTGGAAAAAGCGCTCCGGTTGGTCCTCGCCCGACGTCTCGGTTTTGAGGGGATTAACACTCATAAGGTAGGCACTTATATTGGAGTGGGCATCCGGAGAGTCTTGATCGGTTACTTGACCCACGATCGGTGAAGATCAGGGTAGTGTACCCGGATGGTGTGGGTAAAGTGTACAACCTCTGCAGAGTGTAAATCTATTCGAATATCCACGTCCGCGGTCACGAACGGTTGGGAAGGTTGCTATAGAGCGGTGCTGGTTTTGATTTCAAAAAGGATTTTTGAAAGAGAAATGGTTTTGGAAATGTTTTCACCATGGGATGGTCGGGAAGGATACCTGCTTTGACCATGGGATGGTCAAAGAGGTATGGAAGGAGTCTGGTCGTGGGACGATCTGAAAACAGGAACAAATGGGTGACCTAGTCCTAATGTTTTCCCAAAACTTTTCAAAAAGGTTTCCAAAATGTTTTATAAAAAGTTTTCAACAAAGTTATGTAGATGCTATATCTACAAGAGAAACTAACTGAGAAACGAACCTCTCTTGGAGCCCTCCTACTACCACAACCAAAATGCATACCCTCCTGTTATTACTATTCTCTTAAGGTGGTTTGCGAGTACATTCAAAGTACTCACTGGCATTGTCCCTGGCTATTAACTTGGCCAGATCTCAAGAAGAAGACGATGATGGCGACTATGCGAGCTAGGATGTTCTCCCAGTCAGTTGCCTGTAGGTTAAGGCATGGCTCGGGCTCTGCGCTTGAAGAAGTTCCGCTGATGACTAATGATGTTGCCAGAACGACATTTATGTAAGTCTTGTAATTCGGTATATTCTTGGATGTTGTAATGATACTTGTCGGTTATGTGCCACGACTAACTGATCATGGGATCGTGGTTGTATGCATAACAGGGATTCTCGGAGGATTAATCCGGGGGCCCACAGACTTGGTATCAGAACCATCCTGACTGTAGGAGAACCTTAGTTAGCATGGTCGCTAGACATGAACCTTATTTTGAAAACCTCGGTGTTCGAAAACTAGTTTCTCAATGAGTTTCAAAAAGTTCTACTTCTTATATTACTCTAAGTAATTGCTTTCGAAAATGGTTCCTCCAACTCTCGTCCAAACCTCAAATCTACGAATTTTAAATAACTAGGATCTAGAACTCGGAGAAGACAATGAGAACAAGATGAAGACAAGCAACTACCAGCAATCACAAGGAGACTACAATTTCACTCTATTAGCGGAATCCTCACAATTATAAGAAATCGGGTGCTGCACTATCAGGAAACGTCCAAGATATGATGAAGGCTTCACCTGCAAGATAGTAATTCCGACCTAAAGAAAGACGATATCTAGGGTGAATAGTCCTAAGGATAGGATTCCCCAACATTGCGAGTAGTTAACTCCTTGGTCCATAGCGTTGACCGTGTTTGCTTGCCTAAGTGCCTCCTGTGTTGCTTGATGTGTGATGTTTTCCGAGGACATTGCGATTCTCTCGCTCTGTTCGCCTTGTTTGTATGCTCTAGTTTGCTCTGACCTCCTTAAAATTGTGACTCGAGGAGCGATAACCCAACTAGTAACTTAGGAAACCCCTGTGTTAGCTGTTGATATTGAGACCCAGACTAACCTCGAGAGTATATGAGAGGAAAAGCATCGCAAGAACCAGGAGTTCGACATCGTTAAGTCAGAGTCACCTCGGAGATTTCACCTCAGCGGGACGGCATACCTCGTCGAACTCACCTTGCAAGACTCGTCAATAACACCACAGTCCCTTGTTCCTCGGTCTACTGCAGCAAGATTTTCATTGGAGCTGAAAGCCGATCACTGAAGGATCCTCAATATCCCCAGGAAACCACCCGATAAGTCAACCAAGACAAAAGGTGAAGACCTAACTATGCTGACCTTTGGTATATTAGGGCTTCTGACTGCCTCAGGAGACTAACTAATCTAGTCGACCCTACCCCAAACCGACGGGAAGTTCCTCCCTAGAAGGTCAGAACCACCTCTGAAGCCAGATGATAAGGAAGCGTGAAGACAGTTTCCCCGAAGCTGGATGCCTCTACTCTGACTGGATAGCTAACAAGAAGTCTTGTTAAACGCTAACCCTCCTAGAGCTAACCTCTCAAGGGGGTGCATTAGGAAACCACCCGCCAAGGTTGATACAGTAGGTCGTCGCCCGAAGGACTGCCGAACCGCTAACCCCTAGGTCCTTAATTCTTAGCGGACGTGAGACTCCAATGACTCCACCAGGATAAGTATGAATAATAGTAGTATATAACCCTCGTAGGCCATAGCTTCACGGACAGCTTCTGAAGACCTCGAATCCAGGAGAAGGATGGACGACCATCTTCAGAACCACCACCAATGAAGTCAAGAAGGAATAAATGCTTTATCTCTGAGCTAACCAGTCAAATCCTAAGGGGGGAAGACTGTGTCTTTCCCACGAAAATAGATTAACCCTTCACTAGAAGCAAACCCAGGAGTACCGACCTAAAAAAATTATTTAGGATATGATACGACCCTAAGGAAAATTTGTGAACCCCTAGACAAAGGTACACCAGGCCATAGATTCTACCCTCCGACGAGTACTCTGGAAAGCTCAGCATCGAGATGGTCTGCCTAGTCTAAGCCCTCGAGATATAGAGTCCGGAAGGAAAAGAAGGTCGTCCCTCGCAATCAGGACTAGTGAAAGGGCATGTATGCCCCCATGTGTGGTTTGGTAATTAATGACAATCCCTATGGACTAATGTGCAAATTTAGTTTCACTTGTAGGTTTGTCCATTGGCATCGCTTGGACCATGTGTTGGTTTCAAGGATGAAAAAGAAGAAGCAATGTCCAAGGGATTTGTGCCTATTGGAATAAACTAGAAGAAGAAGATCAAGTATGTCTTGAAGAAGAATAAGAAGATGGAGTTCCTCATGGCAATCTTCAAGACATCACCAAGAATTGAAGTGCAAGCTCAAGATGCGTCATCTCTAGAAGATCTCATTCTTGAAGCTTGCCATTCTCGACAATCATGGAATGATGAAGACAAGTTCGAAGAAGAGGCTTCCCTATGGAGTATGGGGGAGCATTTCTCAAGACTTCATCAAGCAAGTGCAATCAAGAAAGGTGTTCCATCTTGAAGGTGACAAGATCGTCTACATCAAGCTCAAGTGGGATGCTCAAGGCAAAGGTATGATCATGATAGGGTTTCTAGTTTACTGGTCTCTTGTAGTGTTCTTGTTGTGTTGGGAGACCGGGTTTAGGATAGATAATCGTACTATCAAGAGGGGCTCTCGAGTAGGTGACTCGTTCGTATCTTTCGAAGAGAGCTCAAACCTTTGCATACATAGCATCATATTTCTTGGTTGTTGTTTGGTTCTTGTCCATGTGAGGATCCACAGCTTATGGTTATTGTCATAACAAGCTCTAGTTCGTAAAAAATGGATTTTCCTTGCATATCTTATTGCGTTTTTGATCTTCTAGGTTTTTTCCAGCTCCACACCTTGGGAGGTATCTCACATATATATATTCATGATATTTTCTCCCTTGGTGATACCCAATATTTCACCTTTTGTTGGATTCTACTCTTTATTATCTTTCCAACAAAATTTGTTTCATCCCAATTAGAGTTTCCAAGCTCAACCTTTTGTGTTTTGGGTTCTGGAGGTTTCCCCGGTTCATCGCTTCTGAGAGGCCATAACTTTCTCCATTTTATTTTTATCCTCTCTTGTTGGACTATGATGTTTCTTTGCATAATATTGTAGATATTTTTGTTCTCTTCAAAATGAGCCCAAGATCATCGAAATTGGAGTCCTGAGTCAAAAGTTATTGAAGTTTTCGTGCAATGATGTCCAACGTTTTTACTTGAGCGGTAGTACCAGCCCAAGTTCCAACCAAAGTTCCGGTAAATCTTGTTTTTCTTCTGTATCTTGTGTTTCTATTTAGAGGTAGTACCGGTGGGGCACCGGTAGTTCCGGTGGGGCGCGAATCTGGCCCAAACTTGCCCTATTTAAGGGCCCCTCTTCCCAAAAGTTTCCCCAACTTTGGAGGTCATTTTTGCTAGCTCTTCCACTCTCTCTCCTCCATTGTTGACCTTCAAAAGCTTTCCCTCTTCCCTTCTCCCTCCCATGATTCTTGAATCTCTTTGAGGGATTTGAGAGAGGAGATCTAGATCTACAATCCCCACCAAACCAAATCACTTCTTTCTGAAGGAATCCTTGGGATCTAGATCTTGGTGAGTTTTTGTGTTCTCCTCTTGTGTTCTTCCTCCCTTATTCCCCCAATAGCTTTTGTAGCTTTGTTGGAATTTGAGATTGAAGAACTTGCCTCTTGCATTTGGTGCATAGGTTTGAGTTCTCCTCGGAGATTCGGCGAGTTCAAGCTCTTAGGCTTGTTTCTCTTGGGTTCTTGGAACCCTAGACGGTTGTGTGGAGTTGTGGTGTGTTTTTGGGGCTCCAATTGAGTTGTGGAGGTTCCCCAAGCTTGTTCTCCTTTTGTGGCATTGTGGAACCTTTGTGGCGTTTCTTGGGAACCCTCCAATTGAGTCGTGGAGATTGCCCCAAGCCTTGTACGGGTTCGGTGACCGCCCTCAAGTGTCCCATAGTGGAACGTGAGTAGGCCTTTGTGGTAAGCTCACGGGAGAATAGGGTGAGCCTTTTGTGGCCTCGGTATGTTGTGTGCCTTCGCATCTTGGGGTGAGGCCTTGTGTTGCATTGGGTGAGCATCGAGCCACCACACCTCGAGGTGAGCCACTTGTGGCATTCAAAGTACATTGCGCCCCCGCACCTCTCCAACAGAGATGTAGCTTCTTTGGAAGTGAACTTCGGGAAACAAATCTCCGTCTCTGCATTCATCGCTTATCTCTCAACCGAGCCCTTTACTTATGCAATTTACATTGTGATAGCCATCATGCTTGAAGTATTATATCTTTTTATCACCTTATTGCTTGCCTTGCTTAGAATAGATTGTTGGTGCACTTAGTGAACCTAGTGGATATAGTTTTTGGCTTGATAAATTAAACGTTAAGTTTTATTCCGCATTTATTAGAGCCTAAACCATAATAATTTTAAACGCCTATTCACCCCCCCTCTAGGCGACATCCATTTCCTTTTCAATTGGTATTAGAGCGAGGTCTGTCGCTTCTTAGGCTTCACCGCCTCGAGAGTAAGGATGTCTCCTAGGGGTTTAGTGCACTCTCACACATTTACATTTGATGGCACAAATTATGATGTTTGGCATATTCGCATGCTTAGTCATTTCCGGGTCATTGACCCAAATATTGAGCAAATTCTAGATATGGGGTTGTCTCCTCCTAAGGATCCCCAAAATCTATCTTTGGAGGAGGAGACAAACTCTTATCTCGAAGATCAAGCATCTAATGTGCTTGTTAATGTTGTGAGCTTTGTAGTTCTTTCCTCAATCATGCCTTTTCGGAATGCTCATGATATTTGGACCAAGCTTCAAGCAAAATATGGTGTGTCCAAGCTTAATGAGGATGATTGTGTTCCCTCCACCTCTAGCCATGATGAGTTCTCATCTTCTTCCACTACACCAACATGTGAGTTGTCACAAGGTAATGATATGGTGAGTGGTGATAGAACTTGAAATGTGGATAGTGAGCTTGGCATTCATGATTCTTCATATCTATCTCATCGCAACGTTGTATCTTTGGGCATGAACACTTGTAGGACTATATGTGATTTACATCCTAGTGGTGATTGCCCTTGCATATCATGTAGAAATGTATTGAATATATCTCATGATGATATGCTTGCTTTGCCTTGTTGCCATGATAAATGTGCTTCTATTTCCTCTAGTACTTGTGTTGCTAACCATGTAGAGGAAATCGAAGAATGTGTGGGCCAAGGCAAGGTTGCTATTGGAGCTTCATGTGTTCTCCCATCATCACCTTCTCCCAACATTCACTTATGCCTCATGGCTAAGGAATCAAAGGTAACTTCATCTTTGGACCCCAATGCACCTCATGATGATGTGAATGTTGACTTAGATGTAGGAGATGATGATGTTGCTTCTTTAAAAGAGAAGGGGGAGCTATTCCTTCATGCTATTCACGATGATAAAAATGCTTGCTCTACTTTCATTGAAATCTTGAACTTTTCCATTGAAAGTAAGCAACTAATTTATGAGCATGAGGACACAATTGAAAAAATGGGTAGTCTTGAGCGTGAGTATGCTAATGACATTCCAAACTTAAATGAAGCTCTTGAAGAGGAACAAACCACCAAGGAATCTCTTGAGGAGACCTTTTCTCTAGAGCTATCTAGAGTAAAGAAATCTCATGATAGAGATCTTGAGGTGGCTAGTGACCTTCAAATTAAAAATGATGAACTTGAAGTTGCCTATGCTAAACTTCTTGAGGATTTTGAGCACCTCAACAATGGATCTAGGTTCATCAAGGGGGAGCTCATCAAACTCACTGAGTCACATGAGCAACTTAAAGGTTCATACTCTAAAGATCTTGCCAAGTTTCCCTCACTTCTTACTACTATTGATGATGCTTGTGCTACTAACTCTATCTCTTGTGAACCATCTATTGTGAAGGAGAATGTTGAGCTACATGCTCAACTTGCTTTGCTAACTAGCAACTATGGGAAATTGGAAGAGAGTCATGCTAAGCTCTCAAGCTTGCATGAGGACCTTCTAGTTTCCCATGGTAGTCTAAAGTTGGCTCATGAGGCTATTTTGTCAAAGGTAACCTCGAGTATGCCTCATGTGGGCATTAGCACTACTTCTTCTCCTAGTATCATATTACCATGTGCTAGTCCTTGTAATTCATCCACTCATGCTATTTCTATATCTTGTGATGAATTGCATCCCTTGCCTTGTTTCTCTAACAACGTAGCATCTACTTCCTCTAGTATTGTTGTTCATACTAACCATATAGAGGAAAACAAGAAGCTCGAGTCTCAAGTCAATTCTTTGAAGAATGACTTGAAGAAGTGTCATGAAGGGAAGACCACACTCAAGAACATCTTGTATGTGCGAAGATCCCCAAATGACAGTGGGCTTAGATATAACTCCAACATCAAGAACAAGCCCACCTACTTGTTAAAGCACAAGGGCAACAAGAAGAATGGCCAAGGTCAAGTGAAGAATCCAGCCAACATTGTGTGCTTCAAGTGCAAGGAAGAAGGCCATCATGTGAGATGTTGCCCATTGAAGAAGAATCAACAAGGGAAGCGCCCTCAAGCTCCACCTCAAGCTAGAATCGGGCCTCTTCCCAAGTCTCAAGCTCTTCCTCACGGGGTGGCATCTTCCATGAAGAAAGATAGCAAGAGAAGGACTTGCTACATTTGCCGCGAGAAGGGGCACCTTTCTTCCTCATGCACCTTGGGTAACTCCTCATCCAATCCTATCTTGATTGATGATGTATATTCTCTTCGTAAGGATGAGGTGGGCAATGTGTTTGCCAAATTTGTTGGTGCCCAACATGGTATCAAGAAAAGAACCATTTGGGTTGACAAGCCTATTGTCACTAACTTCTTAGGACCCAACTTGGTTGGGGACCAACAAGCTAAAACTTGATCAATAGGTGTTGTTTGGAGGGCAATGGAGGCTTGGCTACATTATGAAGAATTGAGGGATCTTCATTATTTATTTTTGTCAAGTCAAGCCAATTGGATTATCTTGCTTCTATCTTATATCCAATGTTCCTCCTTGCAGTAACATGTGCTAAACTCATTTACATTGAAAGTTACTTCCCCCCTTGTGCATATGTTGGTTTGTACCTTGCATGTGTATGTATATGTTGTGCTTCTCTTTTACTTGTATTTAGTTATCAAGTATATTTGTGTATGTTGGTTGGCACATCATATATTTATGTTCTTGTGTTTGAGCCTTTGATGAATTTATTTAGTATCTTTTTGGGCTCTTGTGAGAGATTAATGGACTATCCCATTATGGGGGAGTGTTATGCTTGGGCATTCCACAATCCTAAAATGTGTATACATGAGGAATACCACGTAGTATTTATATTGCAAGTTTATCTAGTATATATGTGGTATGTCTTTCTCATGAGAAATTCAAGTTCCATAATGTTCATTAATCATCTCTATTTGGATGTTCTTACCTCTTGTTGAGAATTCTTGTTTTATCACATTATGGGGGAGTCATATGCTTTGTGCATATTACAAACCTAGAAAATGTGTACATTTGAGGTAGTGCCACTTAGAATTGATATTGAGAATTATCTAGCTCCTATGTGCCACATTTAGCTCAAACAAGTTCTAATTTTCTTTGTTTCTTTTATTGCTCATCTTTTGGATTTTGTTTGTGGGAGATTTTCTTGATATGTGTTTACTCTTATGTGGACCTCCATATCCTACATGGAAACCATTTGATTCAAGTTACTCTAATCACTAGTGATTGTGTGACTATTTGGAGCTATCAAGAATCTCTCTCGAAGCATCAAGCATAATCTTTATATCTTGTTACATGCTTCTTTGTGTGAATATGGTCATGATTTCCTTGCAAACTACCTCGAGAAAATTTTCCCCACAATTCTTGTCCTTGGACAAGCGGTACTGCATATATGGTAGGATTTATTGATCATGTTCACTTTGGCCATTGCTTTTCTTTGTCCTATCTTTGGCCAAGAAAATGTTTTCTCTTTCTCCCATGTATTCCTTGCCTATTGTGGATCCTTTTAGTTTATTGGTATTCTCTTGTGTTTTAATTAATGTAGGTAGTGGTGATGATCTCTTTTGTGTGCATTTTGTATTCAAAAGAAAAATTCTATATAATGCACCATTCATGGGGGATCTCTCCTATACTATCTAGAACACTCCTTTTATGCTTCTTAATTTGATCCATATAGTGTTCTTGTGCTTGGATGCTTGATCTTTTATTTTAGTACTTTGTGCCATCATGAAAAGTGTAGAGAGTGTGGGTTTGTGTGTTGGAACCTTGCTCTATTTGGGAGTTGGCTTTGTCTCATTCTTTGTTACTTGTTTTGATATTTTAGAATGAGATAAATCCTTGAGCATTGTGTGTCTTGTGGATCTATTGTTGTTTGGCTTTTGCCGTGTTCCTTTTTTGATTTGGTGTCCTTTCATGTTTTGATTTGGCTATACAATTTGGACACCTTTTGTCATGTCACACTCTTGTGTGCTACTTCTTGGTTTACTTGGTGTTTTAGTTCAAATTGTATCTCCTTTTTGGTTCTTGAAAGTCTAGTGCATGCATATTTACTTCTTGTATATAGTATGGAATGCTTTCTTTCTATGATCCAATGTATTGGGGAAACTCCACCAAATCCTATTGGCTAGGATGTGCATGAAATTCAATTTCATATTAATATGCACATATTTATGTGGAGCTTCTCCTATATATTGTAGTTGCACTAACTACTTTGGACCTAATTTGTTTGTGAACCTAGTGTACTTAATTGTGTTTTAGGTACATTGGAGATATATTGGGTGCTTGTATCTTGAACAAGGAAGAAGTGATTTTTTCATGTCAACTGGACGCAAGCTAGGATGGGCAACAAATTCTTATCCTCTACATCCTACCAATTATATCTCAGTAACAAGTATCTCTCTCATGCATACATATCTTGTTTCCAACCTTTTGTAGGTTGCTTGTTGGCATGAATTTGTGTTTGTACAATTTTTGTGGTTCTTATTTTGGTTTTTGCAAGTTCTCCTCTATTACAAATGTGAGTATGGTGAGATGAGTGCATATAAGTGGGACTATACAAAATCATGCTCATGATTCACCAATCCCAAATATGTCAATCTAGCAATTTTATTGTATATGTCTTCCTCATTTTCTCTCATGTGCAATAGTGAGTATTTTGCCAAGTTGATTTATTTTTGTGATACTTGTTGCCTTTCTCCATATATTCCAACTATTCCCTTTTCCCTTGGTAAAAGTTGCAATGTATGTAGTGTGTTGGTGCTTGAAGCTCATTGATGTACAATAAGATATATTTGAGCCTTTGGCCATACTTTCAAGCAAAAATCTTATTGGTATATTATATGACTTCCTCTTGTTTTCCATGTGCTTTCTTGAGTATCTATTTTGTGTCTGCATGTTTCTTTGTGGGCATATGTCTATGTGATATTATCCACCTAGAAACTTATACACACAATAGAAGATAAATCTTTGGTTGTGTTTGTTTCCCTTGGATACCACCTTTTATCTCTTTGTGACTGTTTGGTGGCTTCCAAAGTTATTTGCCTATGAGTGCTTGTCCCATTTGCTTGCATCTCCGAGCACTCATAATTTGATCTCTCTTGCCGTGTATTGTTAACTGAGTTTGTAGAAGTGAGGATTCCATGATTGTGCACTTTGTTTCCAAATATAATTATTATAATTGGTGCATAATCCTTGGGGAGCTTCTCTAACTCACTTAGGAATGCTAATTTGCATTTCTCTTTGTTTGAGGTTTAAATGTCTATGGGGGAGTGAGGATTCCATATTTGTGCATGATGTATTCAAATCAATGATTCTAATTTGTGCACAAAGATTGGGGAGCCTCCCTATTACATCTAAACACTCATTTGTTCGTATCATAATATCTTGTGTTTTTCTTTTGGTATCAATTGTTGTTGTCAATTGGTCCTTTTGGATCTTTTGGTTGCTCGCTTCATTTGTTGAAGCTTCTTTCTTTTTCCCTTTATTGCAATCTTTGGGTCCTCAATATAGTTTTACTTCCTCCCAAGTGATTCATCACTGGATATGTGCATGTGCACACCTTTGGAGGAATTCTCACTATACTGGCCTTCTAGAACTTTTCACCCATTTTGGCAATCGATGCCAATGGGGGAGATGTTTTTAGAGGGTTTAAGGGATGTTGGTTTATGCTTTTGAGTTGGTTCTTAAGCATTAGCCTTGCATTCTCTTGCATCTTTGTTGTTGCTTTGCATGTTTAATATATAGAGGAAACTCAACCACCGATAATGGTTGGCAATCTATGCAATGAAATTCAAGTTCATCACACATGCATAGATTATGGGGGAGTTTGCTCTATATATTGTGGTTGTACCAACATCACATACTTGTGTAGTATTTGATGTTGGGGCAACCATTTTTTCATTAAATTCGATATTAAACCCTCCCTAGGGGATTGTCATCAATTACCAAAATGGGGGAGATTGAAAGGGCATGTATGCCCCCATGTGTGGTTTTGGTAATTAATGACAATCTCTATGGACTAATGTGCACATTTAGTTTCACTTGTAGGTTTTTCCATTGGCATCGCTTGGACCATGTGTTGGTTTCAAGGATGAAAAAGAAGAAGCAATGTCCAAGGGCTTTGTGCCTATTGGAATAAAGTAGAAGAAGAAGATCAAGTATGTCTTGAAGAAGAAGAAGAAGAAGAAGAAGAAGATGGAGTTCCTAATGGCAATCTTTAAGACATCATCCAGAATTGAAGTGCAAGCTCAAGATGCGTCATCTCTGGAAGATCTCATTCTTGAAGCTTGCCATTCTCGGTGATCATGGAATGATGAAGACAAGTTCGAAGAAGACGCTTCTCCATGGAGTATGGGGGAGCATTTCTCAAGACTTCATCAAGCAAGTGCAATCAAGAAAGGTGTTCCATCTTGAAGGTGACAAGATCGTCTACATCAAGCTCAAGTGGGATGATCAAGGCAAAGGTATGATCGTGATAGGGTTTCTAGTTTACTGGTCTCTTGTAGTGTTCATGTAGTGTTGGGAGACCAGGTTTAGGATAGATAGCCGTACTATCAAGAGAGGATCTCGAGTGGGTGACTCGTTCGTATCTTTCGAAGAGAGCTCAAACCTTTCCATACATAGCATCATATTTCTTAGTTGTTGTTTGGTTCTTGTCCATGTGACGATCTAGAGCTTATGGTTATCTTCATAACAAGCTCTAGTTCGTCAAAAACGAATTTTTCTTGCATATCTTATTGCGTGTTTAATCTTGCGGGTTTTTTTCCGGCTCCACACCTTGGGAGGTATCTCACATATATATATTCATGTTATTTTCTCCCTTAGTGATACCCAGTATTTCACCTTTTGTTGGATTCTACTCTTTATTATCTTTCCAACAAAATTGGTTTCATCCCAATTAGAGTTTCCAAGCTCAACTTCTTGTGTTTTGGGTTATGGAGGTTTTACCGGTTTGTCGCTTCTGAGAGGTCATACCTTTCTCCATTTTATTTTTATCCTCTATTGTTGGACTATGATGTTTCTTTGCATAATATTGTAGAGATTTTTGTTCTCATCAAAACGAGCCAAAAATCATCAAAATCGGAGTCCGGAGTCAAAAGTTATTGAAGTTTCCGTGCAATGTTGTCCAACGTTTTTGCTTGAGCGGTAGTACCGGCCCAAGTTCTGACCAAAAGTCTGGTAAATCTCGTTTTTCTTCTGTATCTTGTGTTTCTATTTAGAGGTAGTACGGGTAGGACACCGATAGTTTCGGTGGGGCCCGAATCTGGCCCAAACTTTCCCTATTTAAGGGCCCCTCTTCCCAAAAGTTTCCCCAACTTTGGAGGTCATTTTTACTAGCTCTTCCACTCTCTCTCCTCCATTGTTGACCTTCAAAAGCTTGCCCTCTTCCCTTCTCCCTCCCATGATTCTTGCATCTCTTTGAGGGATTTGAGAAAGGAGATCTAGATCTACAATCCCCAGCAAACCAAATCCTTTCTTTGTGAAGGAATCCTTGGGATCTAGATCTTGGTGAGTTTTTGTGTTCTCCTCTTGTGTTCTTCCTCCCTTATTCCCCCGATAGCTTTTGTAGCTTTGGTGGAATTTGAGAGTGAAGAACTTGCCTCTTGCATTTGGTGCATAGGTTTGAGTTCTCCTCGGAGATTCAGCGAGTTCAAGCTCTTGGGCTTGTTTCTCTTGGATCCTTGGAACCCTAGACGGTTGTGTGGAGTTGTGTTGTGTTCTTGGGGCTCCAATTGAGTTGTGGAGGTTCCCCAAGCTTGTTGGCCTTTTGTGGCATTGTGGAGCCTTTTTGGCGTTTCTTGGGAGCCCTCCAATTGAGTCGTGGAGATTGCCCCAAGCCTTGTACGGGTTCGGTGACCGCCCTCAAGTGTCCCATAGTGGAACGTGAGTAGGCCTTTGTGGTGAGCTCACGGGAGAATAGGGTGAGCCTTTTGTGGTGTCGGTAGGTTGCGTGCCTTTGCATCTTGGGGTGAGGCCGTGTGTTGCATTGGGTGAGCATCGAGCCACCACACCTCGAGGTGAGCCACTTGTGGCATTCGAAGTACATTGCGCCCCCGCACCTCTCCAACGGAGATGTAGCTTCTTTGGAAGTGAACTTCGGGAAACAAATCTCCGTCTCCGCATTCATCGGTTATCTCTCAACCGAGCCCTTTACTTATGCAATTTACATTGTGATAGCCATCGTGCTTGAAGTATTATATCTTGTTATCATCTTATTGCTTGCCTTGCTTAACACAGGTTGTTGGTGCACTTAGTGAACCTAGTGGATATAGGTTTTGGCTTGATAAATTAAACGTTAAGTTTTATTCTGCATTTATCAGAGCCTAAACCGTAATAATTTTAAAACGCCTATTCACCCCCCCTCTAGGCGAGATCCATTTCCTTTTCAACTAGACTCTGCTCAAATCTCCGGGCACCCAGGAAGACTGAAGCTCAACTTCATCGATGTAGTAACCACTTCCAAAGACGGAGTCCGTAAGATAGCATGCTTGAACCCAGTAGCGCTAACCTTGACTCAAAATCCCCTAACCCTACCCTCCTGAATCTCGGGACGAGATTCTTTTAAGGGGGAAAGATCTGTAACATCCCAATTTCTGCAACCCTCATTAGTTGTCCAGAATGCAAAAATCAGGGAGAACAAAAACTTTTTCACGTTCATTGGTGCAATGTTTGCTTGTTGTTTGTTTGTGCTTGTGCATGTGAGTGTATACCATATTATACTCCTTACCTTAAAACCAGTTGACAAAAGATACTTCTCAAAACAGTCTTGGCTTATTTTCCATATTCTCCAATGTTTTGGCATTTCAAAACCTGAGCCAAGAAGCCTTTGCAAACCAACTATTTTAGTAGTTTCTATTGATCAAACTATGGTGAGTGTATAACATAATCTCCTTAGGTTTTCAAGATAGAACCTTCAACTACTCTTACCTCTAGGATCTCCAAAACCTTTTTGTAAGATTTTGAATGCTACTCTTGGTAGAGATACCAAGGACCTTACCTTGTTCAAAATCCAACCTATTCAAAAATACCCAGCCGTACCTCAAGCTAAGTTTGGTGGTAACCCTTAGTAATAGGTTTGTTTAGTTTATAAGATGAGTTGCCTTGATCTGGTGTTTGATGAATTGTGCTTAGGAGATAGTATGAGCTACTCTAGGAGCTCATAACTAGGATCAAGATGTTTCCAAGTCATACCACCCTAAGCAAGAGTAGAAACCTGGATCTGATCTCTAGCTACTAGGTTATCATCTAAAACCCTTAACCACATCAATTCTGGGGATATCCCTTCTAGAAGCTTCCAAGTCAATGAAGACCCTTATCAAGCATGGACCCCTTCTACTCAATCTACTCTGCAACCACATTCATTTGATGATTCTTTGGTACTTTCCACCCATCAAAATCATCTCCACCAACATTCTAGTCAAAATCCCTAAATCTGCCAAATTTGGTTGTCTGAAATCTGTTTCCAATATCACCTTTTTGACTGCCTCCTTTTCTCAACCCTTGTGCATTTTTGGAAATGCATCTGAACCATCTTGTTAACCATCCTAAGGACTACCAAGGCCCACTATTTCCCTTGGTTAGATCATCCTCCTACCCACTTGTTCTTGATGGTTTTGCAGGCAATAAAATAACTTTTCCTGCAAATCTAGGCAGCATGCCTACTTTGACAGAAGCTCACACCACCATCCAACCTTCTATGGACCAACTCTTTGCATGGTTGTGTTCTACTCATATAGGTATATACACATCTATTTCACTTGTTCCAAGTGGATCTTTGTGCTTCTTAAACCCACAAGGTTTTGGAGGCTAGTTGATAATCTGCTTTGGCAGGCTTCTTTTATTCAAAGTTTAAAAGCTTGTCTTGGTGAGCTCAAGCAGGATCAAGCGCAAACCCCTACACCATTGAAATATACATCCCTTGGTCTATCCATCCATATATATCATGCCCCAAGGGGAGATCTGAGCTCCAAGATCCTACAATGTTTTGGTGGCATTAAAACAATCTTACCCAAGATCCCAAAATCTCTAGTTTCACCAAAATCAACTTGAAATCTCCAATCCCAAGGTAGAAAATGCTTGCTAAACCTTGTATACATCATATCCCTTGACCATCAAGATTTATAAAATATTGTACATAATTAGCATGGCTCTAAATCTAATTAACCACTTTAATAGTCCAAATCTTCAAAACTTCTTCCATAAAGGAAAGTTTGGTTTTTACCAAAACACTTCCCCAACTCTAAGCACTTTTGAGGTACACACATCATACCCTATATTCCCACTTCAAAACTAAATATTTTTGAACGGTCTTATTATTCATTTTTGCCCATTTCCTTAAATGGCCGAATTGGAATAATAAATGTTTTAATTAATTTTATGCCTCAATAAATCTTGGGAAAATTCCCCTAAGTGTGTATTCACATTTGGGACCATATCTAACCAAAAACCAACCTTTTCCAATGTAAAATTATCAAATGAACTCCAAGAATGCACTTCTGCTATTTCTGAATAAGTGGAATTAAGTGGACTTCTAATCATCTAAAAAATCCCAAATAATTCATGATGTTATATCTTGACCTCGTCTACCTACCAGTATCATCTCTCCCACTTTTTCGAACATGAATAAAGGAACTCCTTCATAAGAACTCTTGTGATCAAATTAGCAGAACAATCAAAACCTTGTACAAGTACCCCTTTAACCTCATTAAAAATCTTCTCCACCAAGCTTGTACAGCACCCTTCTCCCTTCTGGTCGAAAACACTGTAGCCCTAGCACTGTAGCACCATTTTTGCCCTTGTCCTCTAGTGTTTTGAGGTAGGAATTGAAGAGGGACAACCACCTATTGCCAAAAACTTTTGCCACAGCAGCACCCCTCCCTCTCCTTGTCCCTGCACGACCCCAGTGCCTCTCCACCACCCACATTGCCCAATGGCCAGGCCATGGACCATGTCCAAGTTCTCCCATGCACCAAGCTCCCCATGGACCTCCCATTTTGGTTTAAAGGGCAGGAGACCAGCACAACTCTGCCCTCTGCTCTCAGACCACTCCTACTCTATCCCCTCAGCCCTCTCGAGCTCCAGATCCAGATCCCGAGCTCTCCATTTCCATGGAGGAGAAGAAGCTCTCCTCTCGGCCTCCTTCGAGAAATGGGGTGCATGGTCTATGCCGACCCTCCCCAGCATCTTGTTTACGTTCCACAGACCTCCTCCAGCTCCCCTGCACACTCCCTATAGAAGCCCTGCTCTCCCAGCACCATGGAGAGGGAGAGCTTCTCCCCTTCGGTCCCCCACAACCTATCGAAGTGGAGGTCATTTCCCCGTCTCTCTCTGACTGCATGGCATAGCTTCGTGACACTCTGGTCCTTCTGCTTTTAATCCCGCCCTCACTTCCTCCAGGTACGGCCCTTGATGACGCCGCCATGGAGCAACCAGGCTGGTGTCGCGGGTGCATGCGCGCGAGGGACTCCCCCTCGCCGAACCGGTTCATGCCTCCCCTCTAGGAGCTCGCCCCGGTGTGCCGCGTCGCCCTAGCCCCTCTCCGCCGCCTCCCGGTGCCCTAGGTGAGCTCCCCGCCGACGCCCGACGCATCTAGGGTTCCCCTTGTCGTCGGCGAGGTCTCAGCGAGGGAGATGAACTCGAGTCGTCAATCCCAACTGGATCGAACGGCCCACGGCCTCCCGTACCACTTCGGCCGCCGCGGTCGCTGACCAGCCAGCCCCACCGGCAGTTCGAATCAGCCCCCTCCCGCGTGCACGCCTGCCCCAGTTGGGTCGCCTTCTCGCCGCCCGGCCCAACTACTCCCACATCCCAGCCCAGCAGCCCTTGCCTCTTTTCTTTTTATTTAATTCCTTTTCTAGATCTGTTAATTAGGCTGCTTGGTTTAATTCAAAACAAAAAAGGAAACCCCCATATTTTGGACAGATACAAATTTATGCATGTTCCCACATGAATTTTCTAACATGTAGAACCAGTCCCTTGCCAAAAATAATCCCTATTATTTTCTGGTAGTTAATCTTTTAAAAAGTGTCCTTGGCCATCAATAAATCTCTCAAGGAGTTCTATACACCCAAATAGCATGAATCAAAGTTCTCATGGAAGGTATATGCTGTACCAACCAACCAGCCTAGGTCTCATGCCAAGGTCAATAGTAGTTTGCCCTTCGTAAAAATAACAAAATCCCTCCAGTTCTGACTTTAGGAATTTCTCTAGGTTAAACCAACAGGTGTATTGACCCAATTCCCAGTGAAACTCTCTATCAATATCTATCAAAACCCAGGAGCACATAATTTTCTAAGCCCTAGTTGAATTCTTGTGAATTAAACTATTCTATGCATGGTTTATTCACCTCTAAATTCACTACAGTAGTTCTGCTAATCCAAAACTGTTGATTCCAATTTCTACAGGAAGGTATCCTCACTAACTACCTTGTGTCCTTGGAATCAAATCAAAATATAATTTATATTTAATATGGTGAAAAAGACAAAACAGCTCCAGAACTATACTTGGGAATTTCCTGAGGGCATTCTGGTAATTATTTTGGAGTGATTCCAACGCTCAGTAAACAAGTACATCAAGGCCTACCTAATCGTCCAAGGAAATAATTTTTGGATCTCCAGAACTCTTCTGGTGAATTATTCCCTAAAACTAGAAGTTATTTCACTAGAAAAATCATAACTAAATAAAGAAAAGTGATAAAATAGTGAAACCACTTTTGTTGGTTTCATTTTATCAAATCCTATATGTTGGTATCTTTTACCCATTGGTACCCTACAGAGTATGTCCTTGGTCCAAAAACCCCTCCTAGGTAGTTCCTCGACAATAAACCTTAAGGGGGTGATCATCCCCTTCTCCACGGCCATCCCCATCTCCTAAATCCAACCCTCTTAAAACCATCTGAATATTAATTAGATATCATCGTAGGTATTATTGCTTGCATTGATGTATGTTGATTGTGGCCTTGTTTGCTTGGATGTGCCGTCTGGATGACGATAGTTGCGATGGAATCGGAGAGCATAAGAAGTGGTATCTATAATTGGTATTGGTATTCTTGGTTTTCTAAAGAAGAAGTCCAGGGACATATATGCCATATTTCTGGTCTCAGGCAAGCCACCTTCTTGCTCATAAGCCTTGTCCTACTGTTTTCACTTATGCATATTTTATCTTATGTTTATTGGAAACTGCATTGTTTTATTATATGTTGATGCATTTATGGTAGTGGTTTGGCCCCTACAAATCATTACACTTTTGTACTAATAAGTACAACGCCCTTGGTGACACCTACTTGTCCCTAGTAGAAAAGATGGTGTACTACACCATACCCCTTTGGAGACCCTGATTTAGCCGAAGCAAAGCTGGAGGATGGGAAGACCCTGGAAAAAGTTTTACCAAAAGTTTTATGATAAAACCTTGGTGAGGTGGGACCTCCAAAGAGATGTTGAAAAAGAAGAAGGTTTTGTTTTACAAAATGCTGAAGGAAAGATGGAGGAAAAAGGGTTTACAAAAACACACCTGGTTCTTTGCAGTTTTGCTAGAACAATTAACCCGTGTAACCACATTACTCTAGAATGGGACAGGGCTGTATTTGATGTTTGTCTATTCTGGTATAAGCTGCCTCGCAACAACTACAAGGGATCGGGGATCCCTGGAGGGTGGGCCTTCTCCGATAAAGTTCCATGAGGGACATTGACCTAGAGAAGGAACGAAGGGTTGGCAGGCCTCCAAGCGTTACTATGAGCCCCTCATTGAAAGCGCACACTCGAGAAGTGGAAAAAGCGCTCCGGTTGGTCCTCGCCCGACGTCCCGGTTTTTAGGGGATTAACACTCATAGGGTAGGCACTTATATTGGAGTGGGAATCCCGAGAGTCTTGATCGGTTACTCGACCCACGATCGGTGAAGATTAGGGTAGTGTACCCGGATGGTGTGGGTAAAGTGTACAACCTCTGCAGAGTGTAAATCTATTCGAATATCCACGTCCGCGGTCATGAACGGTTGGGAAGGTTGCTATAGAGCGGTGCTGGTTTTGATTTCAAAAAGGATTTTTGAAAGAGAAATGGTTTTGGAAATGTTTTCACCATGGGATGGTCGGGAAGGATACCTGCTTTGACCATGGGATGGTCAAAGAGGTATGGAAGGAGTCTGGTCGTGGGATGACCTGAAAACGGGAACAAATGGGTGACCTAGTCCTAATGTTTTCCCAAAACTTTTCAAAAAGGTTTCCAAAATGTTTTATAAAAAGTTTTCAACAAAGTTATGTAGATGCTATATCTACAAGAGAAACAAATTAAGAAACGAACCTCTCTTGGAGCCCTCCTACTACCACAGCCAAAATGCATACCCTCCTGTTATTACTATTCTCTTAAGGTGGTTTGCGAGTACATTCAAAGTACTCACTGGCATTGTCCCTGGCTATTAACTTGGCCAGATCTCAAGAAGAAGACGATGATGGTGACTATGCGAGCTAGGACGTTCTCCCAGTCAGTTGCCTGTAGGTTAAGGCATGGCTCGGGCTCTGCGCTTGATGAAGTTCCGCTGATGACTAATGATGTAGCCAGAACGGCATTTATGTAAGTCTTGTAATTCGGTATATTCTCGGATGTTGTAATGATACTTGTCGGTTATGTGCCACGACTAACTGATCATGGGATCGTGGTTGTATGCATAACATGGATTCTCGGAGGATTAATCCGGGGGCCCCACAGGAATTTCTGGCGGGCACCTGTTCTTTTTGGCGGGCGCCATTTTGGGCATCTCTCTGGCATTTTGGTGCGTGCTGGTTTGCTTCGGTGGTGACAGGGAATTCTGGCGAGGATTTCGGTCGACCGGTCCTGGCACCGGAAGTTTTGGCGTGGATTCTGGCGGCACCAGGCCTGGCACCAGAATCCTTCTTCCTTCTTCTTTTCCATGCTTCTTTCTTGGGGTCTTGGCTCCAGGTTCATCCTTGTCGTCTCCTCTTGGCATCATGGTCATGGGCCTAGTCATATCATATGCATTTGGCTCAAGTAGGATCCCATTCATATGATAACCAATGGAAGGTAAGAGATGTAAGGAATTTACCTTTGTACGAGTGGTTGGTGTAGCATGATGTGGACCAATGGTGGATGCCGAGTGTTGGGCTGCATCAGTAGGCACACCTTGTGGAGCAGGGCACAGTATCGGGCCAACCATCCCACCCACTTTTTAGAACATCGGGACAAGAACGAGCGGCGTAGTCAACAGGTAAAGTGATTAAAACATACACAAATGGGTATGTATGTTAGCAACATACAATAGACATCAAAGCCACACCATCTAAAAACAATACAGACAAAAAATATTCAACGCCATACAACAAGACCCAAATATCCTAGATAGATATAATAGTTTAGGATACATCCTCATACAACAAATTTGCATCATAGTATCAAGCGAAAGCGGAAAACAAGATCCAAGTACGGATAAGAAGCAAATTGGCATAAGATGCCCTGAAAATAAGCACATCCCCCCTCCCCCCCCCACAGATCTCATGGATCTCCATCCCTAGAATCTCTACACCTGATGGTTGTTACCACCATCATTAGTCTCTTCAACCCAGTAGCCTTCCTGGGAGTACACTGATGACCCACAAGTATAGGGGGTGTATTGCAGTATTTTTGAGGGAAGTGAAACCCAATTTATTGATTCAACACAAGGGGAGCCAAAGAATATTTATAAGCCTTAACAACTGAGTTGTCAATTCAGCTGCACCTAGAAACAATCTTGTTCACAGCAGTTTATCAGTAGCAATAGCAAAGTAATAGCAGTAATAAAAGTAAATATAGTAGTAACAATTGCAGTAAAGAGTAGGATTAAAGCGCGGTAGGTATAGGGATGGATGGATGGGCATTGCATGGACAAGACAATTCATATGGCAATCAAGAAATAGGACATTTGCAGATAAATAAGATAAAGCATCCAAGTACTAAATAATCATAGGCATGTGTTCCATATATAGTCATAGGTGCTCGCAATGAGAACTTGCACAACATCTTTTGTCCTGCCAGCCCGTTTGCAGCGGGGCCTCAAGGGAACTACTGGCAATTAAGGTGCTCCTTTTAATAGAGCACCGGAGCAAAACATTAACACTCCATGAACACATGTGATCCTCACATCAAAGCCATTCCCTCCGGTTATCCCAATTTCTGTTACTTCGGGGCCTTTGGTTCCGGACAACAACGTGTGTAAACAACTTGCAGGTAAGACCATAAACAATACTATCATAATGAATCAATAACATGTTCAGATCTGAAATCATGGCACTCGGGCCCTAGTGACAAGCATTAAGCACAACAAGTTGCAACAAAGTCAAAAAGCACTAATAATAGATACTAGGCACCATGCCCTAACAATCTGATGTAATTACATGAACGATCTCATCCAATACCTACCATCCCCATAGCCTACAGCGGGGGATTACTCACTCATAGAAGGGGGAAACATGGATGGTCGATGGAGAAGCGATGATGATGATGATGATGATGGCGATGATCTCCTCCAATTCCCCGTCCCGGCAGGGTGCTAGAATGGAGTTTCTGGTTTCGAATCACGCAATCTGGTGGTGGCAGTGCAGCGGAACTCTTTCTGGAAAAACGTCGAACCCCCCTGGTGTTTAGGTCAAGAGGCAACTTATAGGCGAAGAGGGGGGCCGAGGGGGCAGCCGAGGCGGCCACACCACCCCCCGGCGCGGCCTGGCCTGGCCCACGCGGCCATGTGTTGTGGGCCCCTCATGGCCCTACTCCGTCTCGTCTTCTGGCTCCGTGATTCTTCTGGTGAAATAGGATTTTTGTCATATTTTCCGGGATTTTTCGTGATAGTTGATTTTCTGCACAAAAACTAGACACCAAGGTAATTCTCCTGAAAACAACGTCAGTCCGTGTTAGTTGTATCCAAATCATACAAGTTTAGAGGAAAAACAATAGCAAAAGTGTTCGGGAAAGTTGATACGTTTTGGACGTATCAACTCCCCCCAAGCTTAGCTTCTTGCTTGTCCACAAGCAATTCAGTTGAAAACTGAGTGCGATAAAAGAAACTTTCACGAACACATTTGCTTCATAAGATGTATATATTCTCAGCATATGGTCAACTACTCTGGCAATTCATAATAAAGAATATGCAACTAAGTTTACTTAATAGTCATTGCAAGCTATGAAGAGATTCCAACTCAAAAATAATAAGTAGCATGAAACATAAACATAAGCAACATTGGAATGCTCAGAACAAGGTATGATAGAGTGGTATCTCGCTTGCCTTTGATTGTAGAGCAAACATAAATGCCAAGGCACCTCTGTAGTTCAAGTGAAGACTAGAAGTAAAGATATCAAAGATACAAGCATCATAGTCATAACACAATTAATCAAGTTTTGAGACAAGCACATTACACTAAGAATGATAACTCTGCTCTCAAGAAAGTGCTCATAGAATAGGTGGTGACTCAACAAGGGAATGAAAAGGTTTTGAAAAGTTTGAAAGGCTTCCAAATGCTGAAAGTATGTTACTCATTAGCTTTGAGCTCTCATTGCCCCTATCATAAGCATCTTTAAATGGTTAAGGTGCAAGTGAGTCCCAATCTGAGTTATATGCTTGATAGACTATAAACTGGAAATCTCATGTCCCTTGAGTACGAGGGTCGCTCCTCATGCTACTCAACTTTATTTACCGGTAAGTTCTTGTCATAGTAAATACATGTGTATCATAGAGAACCACCAACAGGGTACCCCTTTCCCGATGATACAGAAGAATCCCCATATCAAAATGACAAGGCAAGCAGACAATGAGCATCTCAGCAATCTTCTTATTTACCATGGGAAAATGGTGTTTTTTCTCTCTTTCCTCTTTTATCATATCCTGTTTTCTTTCTTTTTATCAATAGATATCTCTCTTTTTTTATAAGAAGAATGTTTCATAGATACTCATTATGGTTACGCTGCAGGTTTCCACCATGATTAGGCATGGATTAGACCGGCGGCCCATGCGTTTCTCTAACACACATACATAACTCCATGGACTTACAAGCTCCCCTTTTATTTCACACCGACGACATCCGCAAACAAAAGAGCATGATATCAACTCAGTATATATTTACAGGTGTTGAAAGCGTTCCCCGTGGCAACACGGTTTTGATAATCCCCAGCCTATAATTTTCAAGCATATAACTTTCATGGACAGTCACAATGCTTCAGGTTTATTAGGTGCAAGAAATAAAGTGTGCCATCAAGTTCGTGAGAGCTTTACTAACTAACTTTCTCATAACAAGCAAACATTTTATTTGGAAGAAAACAAGGCATAACGAATATGCATGGAAAAGCAAATGATGCTAATAGGTAGGTATGGTGGAATCTTTTGTCAATAATGGTTTTTGGGAATTGGAAACACGAGTAGAGCTCATACTCAGTGCAAGTGAAGTCTAGCAATAGTAAGGGAGCGATAAACGAGAGAGAAATAACTGTCATAATCATGATTGCAACAAAACAGGACTAATCATGGCATGAAAGTGATTCAAGACCCCCGAGGCAAAATAATTCATTGAGGCTTAACTTATTATTGTTTCAGTCATATGCATGCATGAGCATGTGCCAAGTCAATTCAAGTGAAACATTCAGAGGAGGATACCACAGTGTCTTACCAAGTTATGAATAGAGCAATGTAAAAAAAGATTCACATGACATGCTACAAACTATTAGCAAGCTGGAGCTAATTAATACATTGCAAATGTATCTATAATTTTTGATGTTCCATGCTTTGTTTTATCTACTTTCTTATGTTTTCTCCACACTTTGGAGTACTTTTCATATGATTTCTTGGACTAACCTATTAACAAGAGCCACCCTGCCAGCTGCATGTTTTCTGTTGTTTTTGGTTCCAGGAAAGTCAGAAAATGAATATTCTCGAAATTGGACGGGACAAAAGCCAAAGTCAGTTTTTCACCGAGGGACACCTGGAGCCAGAATACGAGACGGAGAGGGGTTGGGGACCGGCCACACCACCAGGCCGCGCGGCCAGTCCTGGCTTGTGCCACGGGGTGGTCTGGCCGCCCCAGGCACCCCCTCGGCCTCTCCTTCCACCTATATATTGCCCCTGATACGGAAACCCTAAGTACCGGATCAAAATTCCACGAAAGATTCTGTAGCCGCCGTCATCTCCATCCCTAGATGGGGAGGGATCTGAAGCTCTTCCCGGCACCCTGTCAGAGAGGGGAATTCACCCTAGAGGCCTTCTTCATCATCATGCAAGCCTCTAGTCTGATGCGTGAGTAGTTCATCTCTGGACTACGGGTCCATGTAGTAGCTATATGGCTGGTTCTCCTCCTTTGTGCTATCATGTTTAGATCTTGTGAGCTCTGTTCATGATCAAATCATCTATTTGTAATTCTGCATGTTGTGTTTGCGGGGATCCGATGGATATTGAGATGCTATTTCACATTGATTATTGATTCTATCATGTCTTTGTTATTTGTGATCTTGCATGCTTTTCGTTGTTAGGATATATCTTGGCAAAGTAGATGCTAGCAACTCCAAGAGTTAGTATTTATGCTCGATAGTGGGTTCATGCCTCTGGTAATCTAGGGAAGTGACAGAATTCTCTAAGGTACTAGATGTGTTGTTGCTAATAGGGAGAAAACAACAATCCTTTGTTCATAGAACAATAGTATTGTTTACTTTACACGCAATTCGTAGTGCAATTATCCGTTGCTTGCAACTTAATACTGGAGGGGGTTCGGATGATAACCTGAAGGTGGATTATTAGTCATAGATGCAGTTGGATGGCGGTCTATGTATAATGTTGTAATGGGCATGTTCGTCTGCGGTTCCAAAGTTCGCAGGCAAGAGCATGGTGGTACCTAAGTTGCCTGAAATTACCGTGTTTCGAAAAGTTGGGCCGCCAACTACTGAGAGGGGCCATTTCGAGGCAAACTTATCTCACCCCTGCCAAATTCAAACATTCCGTTAAATCGCCCCATGAAGTAGACGGTCGGGACCCACATGTCGGTCATCTGTCCGTGACGTGGGCACGAACGCGGCAACCTCTTAGGCAAATCGAGCAGCTAAGTGGATTGGATTCTTTGACCAATTTCACAAATCCATTCCCAGCTTTCCCCTAGCACCGTCGACATCGGAATCCACCCTCCAGGCAGGATGATCCCTTTGGACATTTGACTTCCGGGGCCAAGTTGTTGCGCCCAGTTGTTGCGCCCAGTCGCTGATACCGAGCTCCAATGGTGCATGCCGTAGCCGTTGTTGCGAGGCTCTAGCCCACCTCCGCTACCGACGAGCCAAGCAGTTCGGAGGATGCTAGATCCTACTATCAAGCAAGAAGAAGTTCTGGCTACAAGCGGTGAGCGACCCTTCTCTTTGCTATTCGCACTAATTATAACTGCTAGCTGGCTACTTAACCTCAAATTGTTTGTTAGCCCAACACTGACAAACATATTTTGTTCATAGTTTTCTATGAAGTGGGATCTACGCGGACCCCCTTACCTGGTTACGGTAGTCCTCTACAGGTACGACTCTAAGGGCAAGTGGTATGGAAGCCATTGTTTCACGATGGAAGAAGCGCCTGCGCAGATCTGCACTATATCTGGTATGGCTGCTGCTCTGCATAATCATGTTGAATTATGGCCAAAGTAGACATCAAAGTTTAGCTTCATGGATGAACATGGCATCATGGTTCCTATAACGTGTGACAGTCAGCTAATTGGGTTGATGAAAAGGTATGCTTCGGCTGACATGTTTGACCTGAAATGTCATGTACTGGATGTGGAAGCTGGTGCAACTGGGAGTCACCCTTCTATTCTTGGACAGGGTGGTTGCTCGAACCCAATTAGCTCCTGGTAAGCAAAGGTCGCTTGGGGTTTGCATGTTTGTGCTGAATTGTAATTTTTTTTATTTACTCTGTAGATATTGGGCAGTTATGCAACAGTCTTGTTTCTTTGACAGGAAGCGCCGCAAGGTTAGCAACATGACTGTCTGGTCAGTCATTTTGATGCCCGAAGAAATTAAAAACGAGTGGAAAGATGATGCTGGACACGATTCTGGTGCGCATTATCCCGACGATGCAGAGTACGTGAAGCTAAGAAAATTGGCACACACGTGAAGGAAGAGAAAGGAGGCATGAAATGAAGAAGCCAGTGGATGTGAAGGCTTGGCACCCAGGCTGTGGAAGAAGGCTGCTGGCAATGAAGATGCATAGTAACGTGTTGAACTTGAACCTATATATGTAATTCTGTTATATTCTGGAGCTCTGTGTGTGGCACGTTGC
The DNA here is from genome assembly GCA_910589775.1 of Avena eriantha. Classification (NCBI taxonomy): domain Eukaryota; kingdom Viridiplantae; phylum Streptophyta; class Magnoliopsida; order Poales; family Poaceae; genus Avena; species Avena eriantha. Next base: position 336,573,407 of record OU342744.1, read on the forward strand.
TGGGCGAAACAATCTACCCACATTCTCTGAGTAAAATGTACCGCGACTTAGGGTTTGGAAACGCCCGAGTCAGTAGTTGAATCCGAAATTGTGATTGTGCCACTGCTATCTGAAAACAAGGATCCATCGGTTCCACGAGTGCTGAGGGGCAGGAGGTCTCCCAATACGACGGAATGTAAGTGGCCCAAAAATAAATTATTTAAGCTGCCACACTCCACGAAGCAGCAACTTATTTCAGATGCTGCACAACGACGTGGCAACATAAACAACAATGTTCTCAACGATAATGCCCAGATGAGGAGGAAATCGGTAACACTTTCTGGCCTAATCTTGAGCCCGTCTATCTCACCGCCTCTCTGCTCCTGCATCCCCTGCATCTGATGAAGCTCCCGGATCTCCAGTAACCAGGTGTACATGCTTCCACTTTGTAAATTGTGGTTGTGCCATTTGCATGTGGCACAATCCACATAGATTACGTTTAAACAAACCACCAATGTCAGAATACACTAGTAGAAAAGGGGTCTTTGGTCCACGGTCATGTTCCCAATCCAGGACAGAGATCTAAATCGAGGCAGAAATTGATCTAAATCACAAATTCTACAAATTAATCGAGATAGAGATCTAGATCGAGGCATTTCATTCATTCAACCACAAATTCTTCTAAATAAAGGTGTGATTTCACATCCTACATTAATTCAACCACTAGTCAACAATTTCACTTCCGCTGCCGCTGTCCTCCAAGCTGCCGGCTTCCTCATCGTCGTCGGACGGAACCTCCATGATTTCCACATTGTTCGCCAGACGGAGCACCTCTTCGTGGCGAGCGGCGGCGATGATGGTGAACTTGGTCCATCCAGGGACGGACCAGAACCTCTCCCGCCCTTCTCGGTTGCGGAGATCCTGGTGCACCACGCGCCCGTAAACGATGCGGTTGCCAATCTTGGCCTTCCGCTCCTTCTTGAACAGCGCCGGCTAGTACGGGCTGACCATCACGTACCGGGGCAGCGCCCTCTTCCACACAGGCATCCGGCGGCGGCGCGTCGCGATTTCGCTCTCCATCACGGCTCCACCGGGGACGAGGAACGGAGCCACCGGCACCTCCGCATAGCTGATGCGCCATCCGTGGGGCACCGTCGTGGCCGGCAGCGCGAGGATGTCGAAGTGCACGAACATCACCGCCTCGTAGAAGTTTAGCGAGGGCATCTCCATGGCGGCGCGGTGGAGATTGGAGAGGGAGCGAGGGGATGGACGACGAAGCGACAGGGCGATGGAGATTGGAGAGGGTGAGGGGATGGGCGACGAAGCGACGCGTTGTGGTGCCTCCTATTTGTACACGAGGACGACAAAGCGACGGGCGGAATATCCAAGGGGCATTGGTTAGACAAAAGGAAGTAATGCAGGTTTAAGACAGATTAACGGGCGACCAATTTTTTTACTCCCATGACTCCTGGGACAATAGTTCAGATCGCTAGGTCAACGAGTACAACTATTACAACTTAAAAAAGGCAAGGAGCTTAAGCTAAATAGAACTAGTTATCGCACATCTCCTTGATCTTCCTAATCTTAGCCCGATGCGCATCTTCTTGCGAGAGCAAGGATCAAATCGTCTGCTCCTTCCTTTTAGCATCTTCCTTACACAGCTTCAATTGTTTCTCTGCATATTTCCTCATGCACTTGTCAATACTCGTAGTTGTGAACTGCAGGACTTTGGCCTGGTGAAGATCGTTCCTTGCTTGAGTCGGTTCTTGCTCTGCTTTAGCCTTTAGGGCCAACGCCGTGTCCCTCTCCTTCTCGACTTTGTTAACCTTGTCTTACACCCCCATGAGATCTCGCTTATGCTTGGTCATGTCAACTGGTTCCCATCGCTTCATCTCAACACTATCAAGAAGTGAGCTGAATGTGGATTCTTTCAACTCAACAGTCATTTCCCATAGTTTGTCCAGCGTTTTCTGCTTCGATTTGGGCCACTCTAGATCTAGCCATTTAACAACACTGCAACTTCCGCCTCGCATCATTGCACGATGTCCTTGACACCGTAGAAACCTCATTCCTGCGTTTCGTCCTTCGAACGCTACAAATTTAGCGGGCACATATCCATGTTTACATAGCAGAGGACTGTCTTCATCCGCTAAACCGTGATAGTCGGCGTCATACATCGTCTGGTTGGCCTAACACATCATACGCGCATGAGTAAACGGAGTAGATCTAGCTCAAAAAATAGATAACTGGCCATGGATGATAGAGATAGTGTTGAGACGACTCACATCGAAATCACCGTCCATGTCGTCATGACGCGTTTCCTCGCCGTCTCCCCTTGAACCCATGGCGAGAGGGGAGGGGGTGTGGCTGCCGGAGAGGGGATTGGGATGGAGGTGTCGTCGGCTTGCGGCTATGGCAGGATGGGAGTGAAGTGGGGAAAGTGGCTTCGAGGGGAAGGAAGAGAAGTACGGGGAGGAAGAGAAGTAATGGGTACGTGACACCGGGATATGGCCCACTCAACTCCTGAGTCATGACACTCACAACAGGGGAGCCCCGGTGTTGCCAGTTTTTCCAGAGCAAGTGTGGCCAATCATGCCGCAGAACAGACTACTCGCGGATCGATCTCACGAAAACCATCCTAATCGTCCAAGCGCCCCGATCGAACGGTATGTAACAATCGTCAAGCAGAACAACTGTGTTAGGGCGTGCCTTCTAGAAGACTCGGTCTAACACTAAGGTTAGGGATCTCCTAAGGTTAATTAGGATCCATATGTTGTTTATGAAAAGAACATGCATCCAATGACACTGGTGGATCCATATGTGGTTTCTGAGAAGAACACACATGCAATGACACTGCTGGATCCATGTGTGGTTTATGAGAGGAACACACATGCAATGACACTGGATCCATATGTGGTTTGTGAAAAGAATAAACATGCAATGAACTAGGTGTGGTTCATGGGAAGAACACACATGCAATGACACTGGTGGATCCATGTGTGGTTAATGACACTAGGTGTGGTTCATGGGAAGAACACATATGCAATGACACTGGGTGTGGTTCATGATATGGTTTGTGAGAAGAACAAACAAGAAATGAATCTAACTAGATCCTTACGTGGTCTGTGAGAAGAACACACATGCAATGACACTGGTGGATCCATCTATGGTATGTGAGAAGGACACACATGCAATGAAACTGGTGGATCCATGTGTCGTTCATGGGAAGGACACACATGCAATGACACTAATTGTGGTTCATGGGAAGGACACACATGCAATGACTCTAGATGTGGTCTATGAGAGGAACACACATGCAATGACTCTAACTGTGGTTCATGAAAAGAGCAGACATGCGATGACACCGGTGGATCCATATGAGGTGTCTGAGAGGAACACACATGCAATGACACCAGTGGATCCTTACATGGTATGTGAAAAGAACACACATGTAATGACACTGGTGGATCCATGTGTGGTATGTGGGAAGAACACACATGCAATGACACTGGTGGATCCATATGTGGTTTGTGAGAAGGACACACATGCAATGACACTAGTGGATCCATGTGTGGTCTGTGGGAAGAACACACATGCAATGACACTAGTGTGGTTCATGGGAAGAACACACATGCATTGCCACTAGTAGATATGTGGTTTGTGAAAAGAACAGACATGCAATGACTCTAACTGTGGTTCATGAAAAGAGCAGACAGACAATGACACTGGTGGATCCATGTGTGGTTAATGAGAAGAACACATATGCAATGACACTGGGTGTGGTTCATGATATGGTTTGTGAGAAGAACACACATGCAATGACTCTAGCTATGGTCTATGAGATGAAGACACATGCAATGACTCTAACTTTGGTTCATGAAAAGAGCAGGCATGCAATGACACCAGCAGATCCATGTGTGGACTATGCGAGGAACACACATGCAATGACACCGGTGGATCCTTACGTGGTCTGTGAGAAGAACACACATGCAATGGCACCGGTGGATCCATACGTGGTCTGTGAAAAGAACACACATGCAATGACACTGGTGGATCCATGTGTGGTTCATGGGAAGGACACACGTGCAATGACACTGGTGGATCCATGTGTGGTCTGTGGGAAGAACACACATGCAATGACACTGGTGTGGTTCATAGGAAGAACACACATGAAATGACACGGGTGGATCCATGTCTGGTTAGTGAGAGGAACACACATGCAATGACACTAGGTGTGGTTCATGATATGGTTTGTGAGAAGAACACACATGCAATGACTCTAGTTGTGGTTCATGAGAAGAACACACATGTAATGACTCTAACTGTGGTTCATGAAAAGAGCAGACATGCGATGACACCGGTGGATCCATATGTGGTTTGTGAAAAGAACAGACAGGCAATGACTCTAACTGTGGTTCATAAAAAGAGCAGACATGCAATGACACTGGTGGATCCATGTGTGGTTAATGAGAAGAACACACATGCATTGACACTGGGTGTGGTACATGATATGGTTTGTGAGAAGAGAACACATGCAATGAATCTAGCTGTGGTCTATGAGAGAAACACACATGCAATGACTCTAACTGTGGTTCATGAAAAGAGCAGACATGCGATGACACCGGTGGATGCATGTGTGGTCTATGAGAGGAACACACATGCAATGACACCGGTGGATCCGTACGTGGTCGGTGAGAAGAACACACATGCAATGACACCGATGGATCCATACGTGGTCTGTGAAAAGAACACACATGCAATGACACTGGTGGATCCATTTGTGGTTCATGGGTAGGACACACATGCAATGACACTGGTGGATCCATGTATGGTTTGTGAGAAGAACACACATGCAATGACACTAGTGATATGTGGTTTGTGAAAAGAACAGACATGCAATGACTCTAACTGTGGTTCATGAAAAGAGTAGACATGCAATGACACTAGTGGATCCATGTGTGGTTAATGAGACAAACACACATGCAATGACACTGGATGTGGTACATGATATGGTTTGTGAGAAGAACACACATGCAATGACTCTAGCTGTGGTCTATGAGAAGAACACACATGCAATGACTCTAACTATGGTTCATGAAAACAGCAGACATGCGATTACACCGGTGGATCCATGTGTGGTCTATGAGAGGAACACACATGCAATGACACCGGTGGATCCTTACGTGGTCTATGAGAAGAACACACACACAATGACACCGGAGAATCCATACGTGGTCTATGAGAAGAAGACACATGCAATGACACTAGTGGATCCATCCATGGTTTGTGAGAAGGACACACATGCAATGACACTGGTGGATCCATGTGTGGTCTGTGAGAAGAACACACGTGCAATGACACTAGTGTGCTTCATGGGAAGAACACACATGCAATGACACTGGTGGGTCCATGTGTGGTTAATGAGAAGAACACACATGCAATGACACTGGGTGTGGTTCATGATATGGTTTGTGAGAAGAACACACATGCAATGACTATAGTTGTGGTTCATGAGAAGAACACACATGCAATGACTCTAACTATGGTTCATGAAAAGAGCAGACATGCGATGACACCGGTGGATCCATATGTGGTTTGTGCAAAGAACAGACATGCAATGACTCTAACTGTGGTTCATGAAAAGAGTACACATGTAATGGCACTGGTGGATCCATGTGTGGTTACTGAGACGAACACACATGCAATGACACCGGGTGTGGTTCATGATATGGTTTGTGAGAAGAACACACATGCAATGACGCTAGATGTGGTCTATGATAGGAACACACATGCAATGACTCTAACTATGGTTCATGAAAAGAGCAGACATGCGATGACATAGGTGGATCGATATGTGGTCTATGAGAGGAACACACATGCAATGACATCGGTGGATCCTTACGTGGTCTGTGAGAGGAACACACATGGAATTCACTGGTGGATCCATGTGTGGTCTGTGGGAAGAACACACATGCAATGACACTGGTGGATCCATATGTGGTTTGCGAGAAGGACACACATGCAATGACACTGGTGGATCCATGTGTGGTCTGTAGAAAGAACACACATGCAATGACACTGGTGATATGTGGTTTGTGAAAAGAATAGACATGCAATGACTCTAAGTGTGGTTCATGAAAAGAGTAGACATGCAATGACACTGGTGGATCCATGTGTGGTTAATGAGAATAACACACATGCAATGACACTTGGTGTGGTTCATGATATGGTTTGTGAGAAGAACACACATGCAATGACTCTAGCTGTGGTTCATGAGAAGAACACACATGCAATGACTCTAACTGTGGTTCATGAAAAGAGCAGACATGCGATGACACTGGTGGATCTATATGTGGTTTGTGAAAAGAACAGACATGCGATGACTCTAACTGTGGTCCATGAAAAGAGCAGACATGCAATGACACTGGTGGATCCATGTGTGGTTAATGAGAAGAACACACATGCAATGACACTGGGTGTGGTTCATGATATGGTTTGTGAGAAGAACACAGATGCAATGACTCTAGCTATGGTCTATGAGCTGAAAACAAATGCAATGACTCTAACTTTTGTTCATGAAAAGAGCAGACATGCGATGACACCAGTGGATCAATGTGTGGTCTATGAGAGGAACACACATGCAATGACACTATGGATCCTTACGTGGTCTGTGAAAAGAACACACATGGAATGACACCGATGGATCCTTACGTGGTCTGTGAAAAGAACACACATGCAATGACATTGGTGGATCCATGTGTGGTTCAAGGGAAGGACACACATGCAATGACACTGGTGGATCCATGTGTGTTTTGTGGGAAGAAAACACATGCAATGACACTGGTGGTATGTGGTTTGTGAAAACAATAGACATCCAATGACTCTAACTATGGTTCATGAAAAGAGCAGACATGCAATGATACTGGTAGATCCATGTGTGGTTAATGAGAAGAACACACATGCAGTGACACTAGGTGTGGTACATGATATGGTTTGTGATAAGAATACACATGCCATGACTCTAGCTGTGGTTTGTGAGAAGAACACACATGCAATGACTCTAACTGTGGTTTATGAAAAGAGCAGACATGCGATGACACCAGTGGATATATGTGTGGTCTATGAGAGGAACACACATGCAATGACACCGATGGATCCTTACGTGGTCTGTGAGAAGAACACACATGCAATGACACCGGCGGATCCATACGTGGTCTGTGAGAAGAACACACATGCAATGACACTAGTGTGGTTCATGGGCAGAGCAGACATGCAATGACACTAGTGGATCCATGTGTGGTTAATGAGAAGAACACACATGCAATGACACTAGGTGTGGTTCATGATATGGTTTGGGAGAAGAACACCCATGCAATGACTCTAGTTATGGCATATGAGAGGAACACACATGCAATGACTCTAACCGCGGTTCATGAAAAGAGTTGACATGCGATGACACCGGTGGATCCATGTGTGGTCTATGAGAGGAACACACATGGAATGACACCGGTGGATCCTTACGTGGTCTGTGAAAAGAACTGACATGCAATGACACTGGTGGATCCATGTGTGGTTTGTCGTAAGAACACACATGCAATGACATTGGTGGATCCAAATGTAGTTTGTGAGAAGGACACATATGCAATGACACTGGTGATCCATGTGTGGTCTATGGGAAGAACACACATGCAATGACACTGGTGATATGTGGTTTGTGAAAAGAAGAGACATGCAATGACTCTAACTGTGGATCATGAAAATAGCAGACATGCAATGACATTTGTGGATCCATGTGTGGTTAATGAGAAGAAACACACATGCAATGACACTGGGTGTGGTTCATGATATGGTTTGTGAGAAGAACACACATGCAATGACTCTAGTTGTGGTTCATGAGAAGAACACACATGCAATGACTCTAACTGTGGTTCATGAAAAGAGCAGACATGTGATGACACCGGTGGATCCATGCGTGGTCTATGAGAGGAACACACATACAATGACACTGGTGGATCCTTACGTGCTTTCTGAGAAGAACACACATGCAATGACACCGGTGGATACATATGTCGTCTATGAAAAGAACACACATCCAATGACACAGGTGGATCCATGTGTGGTTCATAGGAAGGACACACATGCAATGACACTGGTGGATCCATGTGTGGTCTGTGGGAAGAATACACACGCAATGACACTGGTGATATGTGGTTTCTAAAAAGAACAGACATGCAATGAATCTAACTGTGGTTCATGACAAGGCAGACATGCAATGACACTGGTGGATCCAAGTGTGGTTAATGAGAAGAACACACATGCAATGACACTAGGTGTGGTTCATGATATGGTTTGTGAGAAGAACACACATGCAATTATTCTAGTTGTGGTCTATGAGAGGAACACACATGCAATGACTTTAACTGTGGTTCATGAAAAGAGCAGACATGCAATGACACTAGTGGATCCATGTGTGGTTAATGAGAAGAACACACATGCAATGGCACTGGGTGTGGTACATGATATGGTTTGTGAGAAGAACACACATGCAATGTCTCTAGTTCTGGTCTATGAGAGGAACACACATGCAATGACTCTAACTGTGGTTCATGAAAAGAGCAGACTTACGATGACACCAGTGGATCCATATGTGGTCTAGGAGAGCAACACACATGCAATGACACCGGTGGATCCTTACGTGGTCTATGAAAAGAACACACATGCAATGACACTGGTGGATCCATGTGTGGTCTGTGGGAAGAACACACATGCAATGACACTGGTGGATCCATATGTGGTTTGTGAGAAGGACACACATGCAATGACACTGGTGGATCCATGCGTGGTCTGTGGGAAGAACACAGATGCAATGACACTGGTGATATGTGGTTTGCGAAAATAATGGACATGCAATGACTCTAACTGTGGTTCATGAAAAGAGCAGACATGCAATGACACTGGCGGAGCCATATGTGGTTAATGAGAAGAACACACATGCAATGACACTGGGTCTCGTTGATATGGTTTGTGAGAAGAACACACATGCATTGACTCTAGCTATGGTTCATGAGAATAACACACATGTAATGACTCTAACTGTGATTCATGAAAAGAGCAGACATGCGATGACACCGGTGGATCCATGTGTGGGCTATGAGAGGAACACACATGCAATGACACCGGTAGATCCTTACATGGTTTGTGTGAAGAACACACATGCAATGACAGTGGTGGATCCATATGTCGTCTGTGAAAAGAACACACATGCAATGACACTGGTGGATCCATGTGTGGTTCATGGGAAGGACACACATGCAATGAAACTGGTGGATCCATGTGTGGTCTGTGGGAAGAACACACATGCAATGACACTTGTGATATGTGGTTTGTGAGAAGAACATACATGCAATGACTCTAACTATTGTTCATGAAAAGAGCAGACATGCAATGACACTTTTGGATCCATGTGTGGTTAATGAGAAGAACACACATGCAATGACAAATGGTGTGGTACATGATATGCTTTGTGAGAACAACACACATGCAATGACTCTAGCTGTGGTTCAGGAGAAGAACACACATGCAATGACTCTAACTGTGGTTCAGGAAAAGAGCAGACATGCGATGACACCGGTGGATCCATATGTGGTTTGTGAAAACATTAGACATGCAATGACTCTAACTGTGGTTCATGAAAAGAGCAGACATGCAATGACACTGGTGGATCCATGTGTGGTTAATGAGAACAACACACATGCAATGACTCTGGGTGTGGATCATGATATGGTTTCTGAGAAGAACACACATGCAATGAGACTAGTGTGGTTCATGGGAAGAACACACATGCAATGACACCGGTCGTTCCATGTGTGGTTAATGAGAAGAAAACACATGCAATGACATTGGGTGTGGTTCATGATATGGTTTGTGAGAAGAATACAGATGCAATGACACTAGTGGATCCATGTGTGGTCTGTGGGAAGAACACGCATGCAATGACTCTAGATGTGGTTCAGGAAAAGAGCAGACATGCAATGACACCGGTCGAACCATGTGTGGGCTATGAGAGGAACACACATGCAATGACACCGGTGGATCCTTATGTGGTCTGTGAGAAGAACACACATGCAATGACACCGGTGGATCCATACGTGGTCTGTGAGAAGAACACACATGCAATGACACTGGTGGATCCATCTGTGGTTTGTGAGAAGGACACACATGCAATGACACTGGTGGATCCATGTGTGGTTTGTGAGAAGAACATACATGCAATGACTCTAACTATGGTTCATGAAAAGAGCAGACATGCAATGACACTTGTGGATCCATGTGTGGTTAATGAGAAGAACACACATGCAATGACACATGGTGTGGTTCATGATATGCTTTGTGAGAACAACACACATGCAATGACTCTAGCTGTGGTTCAGGAGAAGAACACACATGCAATGACTCTAACTGTGGTTCATGAAAAGAGCAGACATGCGATGACACCGGTGGATCCATATGTGGTTTGTCAAAACATTAGACATGCAATGACTCTAACTGTGGTTCATGGAAAGAGCAGACATGCAATGACACTGGTGGATCCATGTGTGGTTAATGAGAAAAACACACATGCAATGACTCTGGGTGTGGATCATGATATGGTTTGTGAGAAGAACACACATGCAATGAGACTAGTGTGGTTCATGGGAAGAACACACATGCAATGACACCGGTCGATCCATGTGTGGTTAATGAGAAGAAAACACATGCAATGACATTGGGTGTGGTTCATGATATGGTTTGTGAGAAGAATACACATGCAATGACACTAGTGGATCCATGTGTGGTCTGTGGGAAGAACACACATGCAATGACTCTAGATGTGGTTCAGGAAAAGAGCAGACATGCAATGACACCGGTGGAACCATGTGTGGTCTATGAGAGGAACACACATGCAATGACACTGGTGGATCCTTAGGTGCTCTGTGAGAAGAACACACATGCAATGACACCGGTGGATCCATACGTGGTCTGTGAGAAGAACACACATGCAATGACACTGGTGGATCCATCTCTGGTTTGTGAGAAGGACACACATGCAATGAAACTGGTGGATCCATGTGTGGTGTGTGAGAAGAACACACATGCAATGACACTAGTGTGGTTCATGGGAAGAGCAGACATGCAATGACACTAGTGGATCCATGTGTGGTTAATGAGAAGAACACACATGCAATGACACTGGGTGTGGTTCATGATATGGTTGGGGAGAAGAACACCCATGCAATGACTCTAGCTATGGCCTATGAGAGGAACACACATGCAATGACTCTAACCGTGGTTCATGAAAAGAGCAGACATGCGATGACACCGGTGGATCCATGTGTGGTCTATCAGAGGAACACACATGGAATGACACCGGTGGATCCTTACGTGGTCTATGAAAAGAACTAACATGCAATGACATTGGTGGATCCATGTGTGGTCTGTCGTAAGAACACACATGCAATGACATTGGTGGATCCAAATGTGGTTTGTGAGAAGGACACACATGCAATGACAGTGGTGATCCATGTGTGGTCTATGGGAAGAACACACAAGCAATGACACTAGTAATATGTGGTTTCTGAAAAGAAGAGACATGCAATGACTCTAACTATGGTTCATGCAAATAGCAGACATGCAATGACACTTGTGGATCCATGTGTGGTTAATGAGAAGAACACACATGCAATGACACTGGGTGTGGTTCATGATATGGTTTGTGAGAAGAACACACATGCAATGACTCTAGTTGTGGTTCATGAGAAGAACACACATGCAATGACTCTAACTGTGGTTCATGAAAAGAGCAGACATGTGATGACACCGGTGGATCCATGCGTGGTCTATGAGAGGAACACACATGCAATGACACTGGTGGATCCTTACGTGTTTTCTGAGAAGACCACACATGCAATGACACCGGTGGATCCATATGACGTCTGTGAAAAGAACACACATCCAATGACAGAGGTGGATCCATGTGTGGTTCATGGGAAGGACACACATGCAATGACACTGGTGGATCCATGTGTGGTCTGTGGGAAGAACACACACGCAATGACACTGGTGATATGTGGTTTCTGAAAAGAACAGACATGCAATGAATCTAACTGTGGTTCATGACAAGAGCAGACATGCAATGACACTAGTAGATCCAAGTGTGGTTAATGAGAAGAACACACATGCAATGACACTAGGTGTGGTTCATGATATGGTTTGTGAGAAGAACACACATGCAATTATTCTAGCTGTGGTCTATGAGAGGAACACACATCCAATGACTCTAACTGTGGTTCATGAAAAGAGCAGACATGCAATGACACTAGTGGATCCATGTGTGGTTAATGAGAAAAACACACATGCAATGGCACTGGGTGTGGTACATGATATGGGTTGTGAGAAGAACACACATGCAATGTCTCTAGTTGTGGTCTATGAGAGGAACACACATGCAATGACTCTAACTGTGGTTCATGAAAAGAGCAGACATGCGATGACACTAGTGGATCCATATGTGGTCTATGAGAGCAACACACATGCAATGACACCGGTGGATCCTTACGTGGTCTATGAAAAGAACACACATGCAATGACACTTGTGTATCCATGTGTGGTCTGTGGGAAGACCACACATGCAATGACACTGGTGGATCCATATGTGGTTTGTGAGAAGGAGACACATGCAATGACATTGGTGGATCCATGTGTGGTCTGTGGGAAGAACACACATGCAATGACACTGGTGATATGTGGTTTGTGAAAAGAATGGACATGCAATGACTCTAACTGTGGTTCATGAAAAGAGCAGACATGCAATGACACCGGTGGAGCCATGTGTGGTTAATGAGAAGAACACACATGCAATGACACTAGGTGTGGTTCATGATATGGTTTGTGAGAAGAACACACATGCAATGACTCTAGCTATGGTTCATGAGAAGAACACACATGTAATGACTCTAACTATGACTCATGAAAAGAGCAGACATGCGATGACACCGGTGGATCCATGTGTGTTCTATGAGAGGAACACACATGCAATGACACCGGTAGATCCTTACATGGTTTGTGTGAAGAACACACATGCAATGACACTGGTGGATCCATATGTCGTCTGTGAAAAGAACACACATGCAATGACACTGGTGGATCCATGCGTGGTTCATGGGAAGGACACACATGCAATGACACTGGTGGATCCATGTGTGGTCTGTGGGAAGAACACACATGCAATGACACTGGTGGATCCATGCGTGGTTCATGGGAAGGACACACATGCAATGACACTGGTGGATCCATGTGTGGTCTATGGGAAGAACACACATGCAATGACACTGGTGATATGTGGTTTGTGACAAGAACGTACATGCAATGACTCTAACTATGGTTCATGAAAAGAGCAGACATGCAATGACACTCGTGGATCCATGTGTGGTTAATGAGAAGAACACACATGCAATGACACATGGTGTGGTACATGATATGCTTTGTGAGAACAACACACATGCAATGACTCTAGCTGTGGTTCAGGAGAAGAACACACATGCAATGACTCTAACTGTGGTTCATGAAAAGAGCAGACATGCAATGACACCGGTGGATCCATATGTGGTTTCTGAAAAGAACGGCATCCAATGACTCTAACTGTGGTTCATGAAAAGAGCAGACATGCAATGACACTAGTGGATCCATGTGTGGTTAACGAGAAGAACACACATGCAATGACACTGGGTGTGGTTCATGATATGGTTTGTGAGAAGAACACACATGCAATGACACTAGTGTGGTTCATGGGAAGAACACACATGCAATGACACTGGTGGATCCATGTGTGGTTAATGAGAAGAACACACATGCAATGACACTGGGTGTGGTTCATGATATGGTTTGTGAGAAGAACACACATGCAATGACTCTAGTTGTGGTTCATGAGAAGAACACACATACAATGACTCTAACTGTGGTTCATGAAAAGGGGGCTATCGGGCTGCGGTACCAAAGTTCGAGGGCGAGTGCACCACGGTACCTAAGTTGCCTGAAATTGCCGTGTTTCGAAATGTTGGGTCACCAACTACCGAGAGGGGACATTTCGATGCAAACTCGTCTCACCCCTACCAAATCCAAGCATGTCATGAAACTGCCCCGTGAAGTAAACGGAGGGACCCTCATGTCAGTAATATTTCCGTGATGTGAGCGCCAATGCGGCAACCATGTAGGCGAAACGATATACTAAAGGAGCATGGTGCGTTGACCAAATTCACAAATACACTCCCTCCCTCCTTGCGCATGAACCCTAGCACCGGCGGCGGTGAAATCCCCTCTCCAACTAGAATGATCTCTTCGGGCATTTGACTTCCAGCGCCAAGTTGCTGCGCCTACTCGCTGCTACCAAGCTCTAATGCCGAATGCCGTGCCAGCCGTTGCGACGATCTAGCCCGCCTCTACCGCCGACGAGCTGAGCAGCGCGAAGGATGGTAGATCCATTTGCGGAGGAAGAAGTACTTCTGGCTAATTTCGGGTGAGCTACTCTTCTCTTTTCTATTCGCACTACCTATAACTGCTAGCTGGCTATTGGCATTACAGAGATATATCGAACATAGAATTGTTTGCTAGCACGACGCTGACAAACAATTTTTATCTTTTGTCTCCAATTTTCTGTCAACTAGGATCTCCGCTGAACCCAAATACATGGTTTTGGTGGCCATCTATGGCTACCTCATTAAATTAGCACATGGGAGCACGTGGAAACAAGCTCAGAATCTGGAGATGGAAGTAGCGCATGTGCAGTGATGCATTATCCCTGGTTTGGTTGCTGCTGTGCGTGAACTTGCTGAAATGAGGCCAGAGCAGACTGCACGGTTCAACATCGTTGATAAACGAGGCTTCAAGGTTCCTATAGCATGTGACAGTCAGCTAATTGGGTTGATGAAACAGCATGTTAGGCTTCGCGTGGTTATGTTGGTGTGTAACATACTGGATGAGGAAGCTCCTGCTACTGGGAGTCGCCCGACTATTATTGGACAGGGAGGTCTAACTCGAACCCCTGCTGTTGTTGAGCAAAATGTGGTTCCTCGTCCGCGACATGCTTCTGTCAAGCAACCTCCTCGTAGGAGTCCCCGTATTGCCATTGTGGAAAACTCTGCTCTGGAATCTGGTGGTACTGGTCGTCCCCGTCCCCATGCCCGTGTTGCTGGGGCTGCTGCTCATCCAATACATGCTGCTGTTGAGCAAACTAAGGCTTCCGGAGGCTGTCCTGCTATTGTTGCCAACACCGCCGCCTTGTGTGCTGCTCCTCCTCGAAACCGTCCTCAAGTTATGCGAACTCGTGCTCCGAAATCTGCTGGTACTGGTCGTCCTCGTGTTGTTGTTGATCTGGACGCTGTTGACCCAATCACTGCCGCTGTTGAGCAAACTAAGGCTTCCGGAGGCTGCCCCACTATTGTTGCAAAGACGGATGCCTTGTCTCCTCCTCGAACCCGTGCTCGGGTTCAGCGAGCTACTGGTCGAAAGCCAGCTCATGGTCTGGACTCTGCTAGCACTTGAAACACTGCTGTTGTGGGAACTGCTCCTGATCGTTGATGTGGCATGGCAGCAGCTGATCCTATTGTGGTTGTCGTTAGAAGGGGCCCTGCTTGGCCACCATGTAATGTAGCTCCCGCTGCTAAGGGCCCTCGCCTTGATCCTGGTCCTGGTACTTCCACTGAGGTTGATCCAGCTAACGATGACGCTAGTGATGGCGGCGGTGGCATTGGGGCTGGGTCTGATGGTGCCGCTCCATCTCTCGAACCTCTCGGAGGTTTCTATCCTGAAGAACCTAATGATGGCAAAGTAATCGTTCATATCGGTGTCGTGGATTATACTACAAAATTAGATGATGGCACAGAAATATTCTATGACAAGTTTGATGTAATCCTTGGCAGATACGACCCTGAAGTGGTAGAGGTATCTGACCTGATGGCATCGTTACGTGTGAAGGTGCTGTGGGGGTCCTCCTAGGAAGCACATTTGTTATATTATGGCTACAAGAGCAAAAAGGCTATCGAAGTGAAAGATACCAGGGATTTAGTCGTACTGTTTACAAGGAAACATTATAGAGGTGAAGTTTACATCCACTTGGTAGTGATCACGGTTGGAGAGGAATTGGAACTCGACAATAGAGATGATTGACTTTTAGAAGGCATGCATGACCTGATCCATGGCATCACTGGGGCTGGTGCGACTGGGGGTAGCTTGGAACAAAGGAGAGTCTTACAGAGGAGCGTCATAAAGAGGAGCAGGAAGAGTATCCCCAGAAAGGGCACCCCGAAGAAGAACGTCACCAAGGAGACCATGCCAGAGAAGAGGACGCCCAAGAGTCGCACGACAAAAGGCACCACGCCGCAGAGTACACCCCTGAGATCCAGTCAAAATGCCACACCGAACGGTAGCAGGAAAAACGCTAAGAGGGCTAGCACGGTGGTGAACACTCCTAGGAGTGGTAGCAAAGAGGAAAATATGGCCAGCACGAAGGCCGCCACACCCAGTGGGAGCATAAAAATACTAATTTGGAGCAGAACACGCCGCTATCAGGGAATTATGCCAGCACGAAGGAGAACACGCCCAATAGTAGCAGCAAAAGGGCTAATTTGGAGCGGAACACGCCGCTGAGGTCAGGCAATAATGCCAGCACGAAGGAGAAGATGCCCAATAGTAGTAGCAAAAGGGCTCATTTGGAGCGGAACACGCCGCTGGGGTCAGGCAATAATGCCAGCACGAAGGAGAACACGCCCAATAGTAGCAGTGACATGGCTAATTCGAAGAAGAACACGCCGCAGAGGTCAGGCAATAATGCCAGCACCCTGGAGCCAACACCCATGAGGGGAGGCAGTAAGGGGATCACACCCAAGAGCGGCAGCAAAAAGCCTAGTTTGATGGGGAATGGAATGCGGATGTCATGCCCTACTGATACCATCAGGAAAGATTACATCGGGAAGGAGGATATACACATGAAGAGCGAGAGGGTTCTGTACACTCAAGATGAAATATATTCTGACTACTGTTTGTCCTCTGATGTACCTGGGATGCGTGCAAACGTAAGACTACCCCATGTGGTTGCAGCAGAACCAACCGAGTGTCTTGGAGAAAACAGAGTTGCTAGTGAGGTGGATTGGGGCAATGTTCCTGTCCATCCGGGTGGAGACGATGGTGCAGCCCCACCCATGGGAGTCAATATGATGTGTGCAGTACTAGGCATTAGAGACGATGGTCAAGATTCTGAATCAGATGATGAAGAAGGCACTGTAGAGGATCAAGAATTTGGTGATGATGAAATAGACGAGGAACTTAACGATGAGGCTGGTATTCCAGTCGATGATTTGGGTGTTGAAGTAGAAGAAATGAAACATGACCAAGAGTATCCTATAATTGTGGTCGGCACCGAGTTCAGGAGCATGCATGAGTTCAGGATGTCGTTCCGGCATTTTTGTATCAAGGGGGAGTTCGACGTTTATCGACTGAAGAACTCTGTCGAGAGGTATGAGGCCGCTTGCAAGTTAACGTGGATGAATGGACGGGCCGAGGTACATTGTCCATGGAGGATCACAGCAAGAGCCTTACCTATGTCGACTTCAATTAGGTTACTGGAGCAATGAATGGAGCAAACCATTAGAACTCTCTCTCTCTCTCTCTTTTCACTCTATAACAACAATTGATGTGCGATATCTTTCTGGCAACTAGTCGACTCCGCCTATCTTTTAAATGAATCTGTGTTGCAGGTGAACAAAATGGGCCCTCCACACATGTGTCCGACAGGCAACAAACAGAAATCCTCAATGGCTGATACGGAGTGGGTGGCTATGCAATCTATGTCCATACTAAAGGATAACCCTAAGGAGACCGCGAAGAATATTCAGACTAGCCTCGGTTCTAAATACAACATTGTCCTTCCGTATTACACAGTTTAGAAAGGTAAAGAGAAAGCTCTAGGGGTCTTGCATGGGGATTGGACCAATAGCTTCAGGATGCTGTACAACTTCAAGGCAGAGGTACAAGCTAGGTGTTCGGGGAGTGTTGTGGAGATTGACACCAAATCAGAAGGTGGTAAAATATATTTCAAAAGATTTTTCCTGGTGCTTAAACCTTGCATCCAGGGATTCAAGGACGGCTGTAGGCCGTATCTGAGTGTAGACAGCACTGTCCTAACTGGCAAATGGAAAGGCTGCCTGCCATCTGCCACAGTACTTGATGGTCACAACTGGATGTTCCCAGTGGCATTCAGGCTGTTTGAAACAGAAACGAAGGAAAACTAGGTCTTGTTTATGAGGCAGCTCAGGAGATCAATAGGCCTATATCCACGTATGCATGCAAAGGGCTGACGAATGCAGTGAAGGAGGTGTTCCCGCGAGCTGAAGGTAGAGAATGCCATGCCCATATGATGCTCAACTTGTACTCACACTACGCAGGCAACGTATTTCATTACATGTTTCCTGCTGCTAGAGTTTACAAACCTAGTAGCAGCGAATATTTCATGAGCAAGATTTTTGCTGAAGCCCCTGAACTTCCAGAGTACTTAGCCATCCATCATTCGTAGCTATGGAAGAGGAGTCAATTCAACCCTGACATCAAAGTTGATTACATAAACAACAACCTTGTAGAATGCCTGAATAACTGGGTGAAGGACATAAAAGTGCGTCATGTTCATATCTTGATGGACAGCATACGTGGTATGATCATGAAGCTGTTAAATATAAGGAGAGAGATCGGTAGGAGACTTAGAGGACATATGCTACTGCCAGTTGTACAGCAACTACACAAGAGAAGCCGAGGACTTGCTCATCTTAAGGTTCTCCCGTCAACCAGCAGAAGCTGTGAGGTGGTCGATATGTCCAAGAGTGGCAAAAGGGATGTTGTGAACATCCAGTTGCGAGAATACACCTGCTTAGAGTGGCAACATACCGGGAAACCTTGTGACCACGCCTTGGCCTTCTTGGTGAAGAAAAGAACTCTACCACATTTGGATCAGTATTTGTCAGACTACTACTCTATGAAAAAGTTCAGAGCTGCGTACGCTAGATCCTTGAGCCATGTATAGACCCATCTTAGTGGCCTCAAGTCCAACTATCTTTCGAGCTTTGCCAGCCAGTTACAAAAAGGGGCAGAGGAAGACCCCAGGTGAATAGGTTTAAGAATTTTCTCGAGAAGAAGGGTTCGGCTTTTCGTGCTACAAAGAAGGGCAAAAATAGATGCAAGACATGCCATCTTATAGGCCATAGAGCAGCTGGATGTCCCCTTAATGCTCCCAAACCTAGGTATTAGATGGTACATTCAACAAAAAATTGTTTATAGTCTGTAGATATAAGGTAGTAATCCATGTACTGCTTTTTTTAAAGGAAGCGCAAGGTAAGAAACAAGACAGCCAACTCAGTGATTTTGCTGCGGGAAGAAAACTAAAACGAGTGGAGTGATGATGCCGGACAAGATTCTGGTGCTGATTGGCCTGACTTCCCTCGACCTAGAGATGCAGGGTACGTGAAGGTAAGAAAATTGGCACCTAGGAAGAGGAAGAAGGCAGGAGATGAAGAAGCCAGTGGGCGTGAAGGAAAGAGGAAGAAAGTTGGCACCCAAGTAGAGAAAGAGGGCTAGCAATGTAGCAGCCTAATGATGTATGGAACTTGAACCTATATATGTAGTTCGGTTAAACTCTGGAGCTGTGTGTGTGGAACTTGTCGGGCGAAACAATCTGCCTCCCGTACTCAGAGTAAAATGTATCGCAACTTTAGGATTTGATACGGCCGAGGCCACTAGTTGAATCCAAAACTGTGATTGTGCCACTACTATCTGAACAATCGTGATTCCTGAGCGGTTAAATCCTCTCCAAAATCGATGGGTGTTAGTGGCAAAGACATGATTTATTTATAGGCGCTTAATAAATCCTTGCTATTGGCATTACACTTATGATAAGTTTCTGGGCTGAAAAACAATTTCTTAACTTGGCTGCTACACTCCACGGAGCAGCAACTTATTTCAGCTGCTGCACAACGACATGGAAACATAAACTGCAAATGCAACAGATAATGCCCAGATAATGAGGAAATTGTTTCCACTATCTGGCCTAATCTTGAGCCCGTCTGTCTCACCACCTCCCTGTCCCTGCCTCCCCTGCACCTGGCGAAGCTCCCGAATCTCTCGCTCCACCGCATGAATCTCCTCTTTCTTGTCCCACACAGCATCACGCAGATCCTGAACAAGCTCTCTATGAAAACCTGTCAGTGGCTTTTCGATCCACACAAACTTGTCACAGCCAGTCCCCCTCCCTTCCTGCGTAGTAGATCGAAGGAAACAAAAAAAAATAATTACATTACGCTTTCCGGATCCGGGTTACCATTGTAAATACAGTAGGAACTTACCGCTCTAATGCTGCAGTTGCTAAATTTTCCTGCAGTATTTTCGTCGGTCCATGAAATCCATCTCGGCATCTTCTCACTGCACAAACACAGCATATCGGGGTAGTAATCGTAGGGTGCCCTCTGGTACCTGACGGGGACACCCGCCTGACGGCATTGAGCCGACCCTGATTCCGCTCGAGACGAACTACACGAGCTTTGAGCCATGAGCAAGGGGAGCGAGGGCAGAGGAAAGAGGAGCCTTTGGATGTTAGGGTAGTGGTGAAGCGTGATTTATCGCTACTTAATAACTCGGGCAAAATCCTACCGTCCACATTCGGTTGATAGGTGGGGGACCTAGCGTGTGGACTTGTCAAAAAAACCTCGCGCCTTCGTGGTTCAAAAGCCCCCTTGTGCACATTGGACGAAATTTTTTGGCACCTTGCCCACGTACATATCACTAGGAGGCCTTGCTCAGGAACCAGACATGCCTGGCCCACAATCTTACTCCCTCCGAGGAACTTGTCATGGCTCGCGCCGGTAGATCCACCCCAAGATCCTACCGTCGCAGTATCAAATGGCGATGGTTTATTGAGAGGAGCGACGACGCTACGTATGCGAGCTCGGCCCCTCCTACTTGTAGAAGGACTGATGCAGCGTCGAGCTCGAGTAGGAGCCGCTAGGCGCGACGGCGCTCGGTTCACGCCAACCCCGTCATCGTCATTATCGATTCCGATGTGGAGGACGACGGGGATGAAGCTGTGCAGAATGCCATTGTTGCCTTCTTTTGCGAAGGGCAAGCCACGGGCGGGAGTGGATGTCGCTAGGATGGGCACGAAGGTGTCACCAATCGAGGTGGACTCCGACGATAGCGGTGTGATGTGGGTTTAGATGTTGTTTAGGATGGTTGCAATTTCGGTTATGTTTAATGCGAGTACAATTATTGTAATGGGTTTGTTGAGCTATATTGAGAAATATGTGCAATAGCAGCGTGTGAGTGCTTCCACTTTAGAAATTATGTCTGTGACAAATGCATGTTGCATTATCAACGTAGATTACTTGTAAACAATCCAACAAAAATCAGATTACAACCATCAGACGGGAGTGGCAGGATGGAAGAGAAGTTGGGACAGTGGCTTCGAGGGGAAGGAAGAGGAGGGGGGCGTGACACTGGCAGGTGGGCCCTCGGAACACGTGACACTGACATGCGGGAGCGGGAGCACACGGTATTGCCGGTCTGTCTAGAGCAAGCGGACTTTGCAACATGACAACAACAAGCTGATTGGACCAATATAATAACTCGTTGAATTATTAAGGAGTACTGAAAACTACAACTAGGGTACATTCGCACAACACGTATGCTCTAAGCACCTGAGAAGCATCGCTTAAGTCTAATAGTAACGACAGCACAAGTACTACATTTCCCTGTCGGTCTTCTCGATACAAATGTAGAAATGCATCTGCCTGTTCGGGCCAGCACCGACAAGGTACTAAGATGACACGCATAGGATCAACCTTAGGTCCACATACTCCACCTCCCACGGCGTCGGGCAGCTCGGCGCGTCGGCTAGCACAAGAATGCTATCCGACAACAGCGGTTGGGCGTTTGCCCACATACGCACCATGTATACGGGCCAGGCGCACGAGATCGACCTGACGCATACAGCACACATGACGGTGGGCCCGGCTCTGGTTCCCGGAACATCGGCGGTGATGGTCAGGACGAAAATAGAGCCATCCCCCCTTGAAAATTAGTCGGCGGCGTGCCGAGTCAGCGAACGGCACCTCCTCTTGGAGAAGTTGGGCTTGCCCCTACAAGATCCTAATCACTTCGATCAAGTGCCCCTCTGCAAGGTGGACGATGAGCTCTGCCGGCAGGCCGGTGTAGTTGCAGCCCGGCTCCGTGAAGGAGCACGTGCCATGTGATCACACGAGCTCGTGGTAGGAGTAACGGAGAAATCATCTTGGGTGGAAGCACATAAGCGGGAATGCCACTGTGAAGTTGTGCGCGAGGATCTCCAGATTATTGGGCTGCAGCATCTGCCACATCTGAAGTTTGTCGAGAAATCGGAAAAAAGATCAGCAGTTAGATTGGCGAATAGCATGAATATATAGGATAAGTTCAAAAGCTTGTAAAATGATTTCTTAGCATGAAGGTAGCGACCCGAGAATGGAAGTGAAGTGGGGAAAGTGGCTTCGAGGGGAAGAAAGAGAAGTACAGGGAGGAAGAGAAGTACGAGGAGGAAGAGAAGTAACGGGGATGTGACACTGGGATATGGCCCACTGAACTCGTGAGTCGGGACACTCGCAACAAGCCAGTTTGTCCAGAGCAAGCGTGGCCAACCATGCCGTAGAATATCATACTCGAGGATCGCTCTCAGAAAGACCATCCCAATTGTCCAAGCGCCCCATTCCAACGGTATGTAACAATCGTCAAGCACAACAACTGTGTTATGGCGTGCCTTCTAGAAGACTCGGTCTAACGGTGGATCCATTGGTGGGCAGTGCTAGTTTTAGTATATGAACACACATGCAATGACTCTAATGGATCCATATGTGGTTTGTGGAAAGAACACATATGCAATGACACTGCTTGATCCATGTGTGGTTTGTGGAAAGAACACACATGTGTGGTTGATCCATGTGTGGTTTGTGAAAAAAAACACAGGGAATGCCACTGGTTGATCCATGTGTGGTTTGTGGAAAGAACACACATTCAATGACTCTAGTGCTGGTTTTAGTATAAGAACACTCAAGCATTGACTCTAGTGGGTCCATATGTGATTTGTCAAAAGAACACACATGAAATGACACTGGTTGATCCATGTGTGCTTTGTGGAAAGAACACACATGCAATGCCATTGGTTGATCCATGTGTGGTTTGTGGAAATAACACACATGCAATGACTCTAATGGATCCATATGTGGTTTGTGGAAAAGAACACACATGCAATGACTCTAATGGATCCATATGTTGTTTGTGGAAAAGAACACACATGCAATGACCACTGGTTGATCCATGTGTGGTTTGTGGAAAGAACACACATGCAATGACAGTGGTGGATCCATGTGTGGTTTGTGAAAGGAACACACATGCAATAAGTCTAGTGCTGGTTTTAGTATAAGAACACACATGCAATGACTCTAGTGGGTCCACATGTGGATTTTGAAAAGAACACACGTGCAATGACCACTGGTTGATCCATATGTGGTTTGTGGAAAAGAACACACCTGCAATGAACACTGGTGGATCCATAAGTGGTTTGTGGAAAGAACACACATGCAATGACTCTAATGCTGGTTTTAGTATAAGAACACACATGCAGTGAACACTGGTTGATCCATAAGTGGTTTGTGGAAAAGAACACACATGCAATGAGTCTAGTGCTGGTTTTAGTATAAGAACACACATGCAATGACTCTAATGAGTCCACATGTGGTTTGTGAAAAGAACACACATGCAATGACCACTGGTTGATCCATATGTGGTTTTTTGAAAAGAACACACATGCAATGAACACTGGTGGATCCATAAGTGGTTTGTGGAAAGAACCCACATGCAATGACCACTGGTTGATCCATAAGTGGTTTATGGAAAAGAACACGCATACAATGACCACTAGTTGATCCATCTGTGGTTTGTGGAAAGAACACACATGAAGTGAACACTGGTTGATCCATGTGTGGTTTGTGAAAAGAACAAACATGCAATGCCACTTGTTGATCCATGTGTGGTTTGTGGAAAGAACACACATGCAATGACTCTAGTGCTAGTTTTAGTATAAAAACACACATACAATGACTCTTGTGGGTCCACATGTAGTTTGTGAAAAGAACACACATGCAATGACCACTGTTTGATCCATAAGTGGTTTATTGAAAAGAATGCACATCCAATGAACAATGGTGGATCCATAAGTGGTTTGTGGAAAGAACACACATGGAGTGAACACTGGTGGATCCATATGTTGTTTGTGAAAAGAACACACATGCAATGACTCTAGTGCTGGTTTTAGTATAAGAACACACAAGCAATGACTCTAGTGGGTCCATATGTGATTTGTGGAAAGAACACACATGCAATGACACTGGTTGATCCATGTGTGGTTTGTGGAAAGAACACACATGCAATGACTCTAGTGCTAGTTTTAGTATAAGAACACACATACAATGACTCTAGTGGGTCCACATGTAGTTTGTGAAAAGAACACACATGCAATTCCCACTTGTTGATCCATAAGTGGTTTGTGGAAAAGAACACACATGCAATGAAGACTGGTGGATCCATGTGTGGTTTGTGGAAAAGAACACACATGCAACTAGTCTAGTGCTGGTTTTAGTATAAGAACACACATAAAATGACTCTAGTGGGTCCACATGTTGTTTGTGAAAAGAACACACATGCAATGACCATTGGTTGATCCATATGTGGTTTTTGGGAAAGAACACACATGCAGTTAACACTGGTGGATCCATAAGTGGTTTGTGGATAGAACACAGATGCAATGACCACTAGTTTATCCATAAGTGGTTTATGGAAAAGAACGCACATGCAATGACCACTGGTTGATCCATATGTGGTTTGTGGAAAGAACACACATGCAGTGAACACTGGTTGATCCATGTGTGGTTTTTGAAAAGAACACACATGCAATGCCACTAGTTGATCCATGTGTGGCTTGTGGAAAGAACACACATGCAATGACTCTAGTGCTGGTTTTAGTATAAGAACACACAAGCAATGACTCTAGTGGGTCAATATGTGATTTGTGGAAAGAACACACATGAAATGACACTGGTTGATCCATGTGTGCATTGTGGAAAAAACACACATGCAATGCTATTGGTTGATCCATTTGTGGTTTGTGGAAATAACACACATGAAATGAGTCTAATGGATCCATATGTGGTTTGTGGAAAAGAACACACATGCAATGACTCTAATGGATCCATATGTGGTTTGTGGAAAAGAACACAGATGCAATGACGACTGGTTGATCCATGTGTGGTTTGTGGCAAGAACACACATGCAAGGATAGTGGTGGATTGTCACATCCGAAGTTTTTAGAAATTGGGACTAGAAAAAAAATATTTTTACATGTCATTCATGATCATTTCATTGCATATTGGCATCATGAAAAAAATACTCAAATTGAAATAATGAACTAAAACCCTAAATTATATGTGCCACTTTATTCCTAAAAGGAATTAAATAGGCTTTATTAAAACCATTATTGCTAAGCTAGCAAACTTTGCTAAATACTAGCCTAAAATGATCTACTTGAATTTAAAAAAATTTAGAAACAAGTTTGAGTTCATTTGGAATTCATATGATGAAGATATGAGGGAAAGAAGTTAATGGAAAATGGAAAAAGAAAAAGAACAACAAAAAAACTAGATCCTATCCTACCGGACCGGCCCAACCCACTTAGTCCCGGTCCTCCTCTATCTACCGCACCGGCCGCGATCAGCGAGCGGCGCACAGCGCGTAGAGCAGCAGCAACCACGGCCCAACTAGCACGAATAGCAGCCCATGGACAGCCACAGCCCGCGCCCCTCTCTCCATCGCTGACACGACGGGCCCGCTTGTCATCTCCCACTTGTGTCTTGTTTCCAGGACGAACACAACTGCCTCCTCCTGAGCAAATCCTCGCAGAAATCGCCGTTCCGTTTCGATCCATTGCCCCTACTGCACGCCATGATCCCATATAAACCCCGCCTCCTCCTTCGTCTTGTTTTTTTGAAACAATCTGGAAGCCTAGCACCGCCGTCGAGCTCCGATCCGCCGCAGCCGGGAGCTCTCAGATCGACTTTGTCGCTGACGGTTCAGTCACCCCCCGCCCCTCCTATTCCCCTCTAACCCTTCCCCCCGTCCCTCCTGTTCCCCTCTAACAAATCCTCGACCGAGGAAGAAAAAGTCCGCGGCAAGCATGCCATCGATCTTAGAATCCTCCCCTCCGTATCGTGGTGATCTTCTCTGTCGCCGGTGACCACCGGAACCCCACCGCCATCGACCATCTGAGGTTGCGCCACCGTCATAGTTATTGCCGTCGACTAACAGCCGGGCTGACTCGACAACATCACCCAGCGCCGTCTGATCCCATCTCCACGGCCCTGATCGCATCCAGCTGAAGCCCAACCGAAGCCGATCTGAAGTTGAGCCACGCCCCGAGCCGTTCAACAGCAGCCGCTCGATTTCGATCTGACGGTGCGAAACAGACTACTTGAATGAAGGGGTAAGAACCAATTAGATCGCGCCACGTCAGGGACACGTCTTTGATAATTTGAAAATAGATTTTAATAGACAGAAATACACTAAAACTTGTATAATTCATAGTAAAATATCTACCTGTCCACAAATTACAAATAATATACCTATGAATTCAGAAAAGTACGTACAATAATATTGTGCTGTTAGATCAGACTTTCGCAGTATATATTTACCGTAGAAATTTAAATGGCTTAATGACCTTTTTAGAGTAAATAAATCATACTCCCTCCGTCCCAAAATAACTGATTTGGATTTGTCTAGATTAGGATGTATCTATATATTAAAATATGTCTAGATACATTCGATTCTAGACAAACCCAAGTTAGTTATTTCTGGATGAAGAGAGTAGTAAATTGTATATGTATCAGAAAAATACAAAATGGTATCAATGGAATCCTTGTGACATGTGTGATATTAATACGGCCTTAGATATAATTTTTTACAAATAAAATATTTTAAATGATTTAAACCCTTCTAATTGCTATTTAAATCATAGGAAAACATCTAGAACTCCAAATTGAGTGAATCCAATTCCCATGGGTTTTTTCAGTAATACCCATCTGTAGAAAATATAAGAAAAGTTATTTTCCACGGTTTTAACAGATGATATTGCAGAAATCTCTAAACCCAATTACAATAGTAATTAAATCATAAAACAATATCTGTAATGGATTTTTAGGTAATTCCAATTGCTACTAGTTCTAAATTGCATTACCTGCCTGTTAGTATGTAAATCACAATTTAATTATACAGAAACATCAGAAATTTAATTAAAGTGAGTTAAACCCTATTAAATCAACATATCTTTATTAATAATTTGTCTTATGCATTAAATAATTTTCTATATGCATCATGAGACATATTAACGTTCAGATAACTAAATACAACAATTGTGACATATTAAATCATCATTTATGCATTTGTTTATCATCGTTTTATTGTATTGTGCATAAATGCAATATTTTAAATGGTGTGTTTGTTGTGTTTTGCTTCAAACGCTAGATTGCCAGGAGTGCAACTATTGTGATTGTGACGAGTGAAATATTTTTTATTGTGAGGATTATCTGAACGACTACATCTATAACAAAGGCAAGTAGAGCTATCATAAATGCCCTACTATTTTTCCTATGCATGTAGTATGTTTTAGTAGTGATGCATGTGTAGGTGTTTTACTATTATGCTATGCTAGGACACCTAGGCATTATTGCCATATTTCCATTACTTGATTCTTTTGAGCCATCGTATTGTAGTTGCTTAGCCATGCTTATTAGATGTGCAATGGGATGTCATGATTGATTCTATTATGGAAAGATGTGTTTTGCTATAATGAAAACAACTCGAAAGTAATGACCCTCTTGGGTGTGATGGGGTTGATAATTTTGGTGGTTTCAATGTGAAAAGGCACCCAGGACACTGAGATTGGATAGGTTTCTTGTGTAGAACTACTTCTGTTTGGGATTATTAGTCCTAAGGGCCAAGTTGATAATACCAAGACACTCCATAATTCTCTCTCATTAATCTATACATGCACCAATAGTATTGCATGCATGAGAGAAGTGGGTGGAAAAGAAGAACATGCATTGGACAAGAGAGACTAATAAATGAGATAGGCCTTATGATCTCAAACAATATAAAAAAGCTCTCAGGACCTATATTCCCAAACAGAGGTAGTAGCTTCCAGTACAGCCGCATGTCATTATATGTCTTGACTAAGTAGGTTGTGGGAACCTGACCCGACGTGACCAGCAGGTGTAGGGGATGTAGGTTGGTATGGGTCCATCCCGAGGGTTCAGGGTTCTGCTTCTGAAAGGTTTCGTCTTGGTTTTCTCCCTACCATGGCACAAAATGAGTGTAGTGGTACGAGCAGGTTGACTGGGTCGTGCGGGTAAAGTGTACAAACCTCTCGAGATTGTTATAATCTAAGTACTTAGCCGTGTCCCTGGTTATGGACAACTATGAGCAACTAGGCCTGGAACTGTTTGGAAGATCTCACTCATCCTAATTTCTCAATTATTAAAACTTGATGGGTGAACATTGGTTTAGGAGCATGCGAAGCTAAACTGTCTTGTTTCTACATGGGTTTATGCTGGTATGTCCTTAGAAGAATTGTTTAAAAAAAAGAAAAGTATTTCAAAAGTAGGGAAAAGTTATATTGCCTTATGCAAATGAGCCTGAACTCCACTTAGCCAAATATGCATGTAATTGATAGGTTCCATTATACATCCACATACTAGTCCTACATGCCAATACATTCAAAGTATTGACCATTCGTGGCTGCAAACTTTCATGTTGCCGGATATTCTATTTATGAGTGATCGTTCATATGTCGCGAGGCTCCACTCAACAATTGTTCGCCTGTGGAACATTTGAAGGATGGAGATCTACCTTGTTATCGTTTTCCGCTCTGTAATTGGATAATGTAATGTAAATTTGGGATCATATTTGTTGTATTTATGATGCACAGTTATATTTGGTATCATTTTGTACTGTGTGTGCTAGTGAACCGATCCAGGGATTAGCACTATACACAGGAACTCATCCTTATCAGGAGAGGTGTTACAAGATGGTATCGTAGCTGTGTGTTGACTGTAGGATCGTGACCTAGGATTGGAATAGGAAAACCATACGACATATGAACCTTATTTCATTCTATCTATTCTCATCTCACACTTCTTTCTAGTATCTTCTTATCACTTCAATTCTCATACTCTCCTCATTGAAAACATAGAAGGAAGACACTTGCTATGGATGAACTCATGATTTTATACTTATTAGATTCTTGTAATTCTTGATCTCTCTTTTCCAATCTCATCTTGTTCAAAACTTGTGGATGAACACTTGTGCAAGGAAGCTCAAGATAAAGAATAAGTTAGATGATGTCCATCCTATAGTTTTGATAGGATTTCGCTTATATGTAGCAATTGATCATTGCAAGAACGTATGTGATAGTTGGTTTATTATGTTTAGGTTGTGCTATTTGATACCCCAAAGTTTCAGAATATTATTGATAGATTTTATTATGCATTAATAAATGTTTTGATTAAAAATTCGTGATATTACTGCTGCAGTTTTCTACCAGACCAGTTGTACCGCGCGATTTTTATTTTCTTACTGATAATTCGGATTACCCTCATATTTTAGGATCTGGTTCATAATTTTCTGTAGTATAAGCACAAATTTTTTCTAAAATTCCTGATGAGTTTAAGGTGCCCAGAAAAATTCGTGAACTTTGCTGTAGTTTCATGACAGATTCTGTCCAATGCCTTCAAGATTGTAGGTTCACCCCCAAACGATTTTTAATAAAAGGAAAACTA
The DNA here is from genome assembly GCA_910589775.1 of Avena eriantha. NCBI lineage: Eukaryota > Viridiplantae > Streptophyta > Magnoliopsida > Poales > Poaceae > Avena > Avena eriantha. The sequence goes on from OU342744.1 coordinate 336,603,364, forward strand.
TTTTGTGGATGGTATGCCACTAAAACAAAATCTCTGATACATAAATAAAACCATTTTGACTTGAGTGTTGTTTGTAATGATTGCTTGCTTGTGTGCCATTGATTGTTTTATATAGTTATGGGTAGTAATACTTCTCTTAGTCCTATTCTATGTATACTCATCTATGCTATCCCAAACAGATACCTCCTCATCATCAACCCGCTGAGATGAAGCAATTGATAGCAGCACATACACAAATAGCACAAGTGGTGGCTCAGTTCATAGCAAACAACAACAACAATGGGAACAATGACAATGGCAATAACAACCCACCCCAAGTGGATGCACTCACTAGGTTCTTGAAACTGAGGCCTACAAAATTCTCAAGCGCACTTGAGCCTATGATAGCACTTGATTGGCTTCGCTTAGTGAATAAGGACTTAGTAACAGTTGGATGCATAGACGAAGAGAAAGTAAGATTTGCCGCTCACCTACTTGAAGGACAAGCAGCTACTTGCTGGGATACTTTTTAGATCACCCACCCCATTGATACTGTCTCCTGGGAGATGTTCGAGGAAGGATTCAAAACAAACAATGTCTCGTCTGGAGTTATGAGCCCGAAGAGAAGGGAATTCCATGACCTGCACCAGGACAATCGCACAGTGTCGAAGTATATAGAAGAATTCACCAATTTGTCTCGCTATGATCCAGAAGATGTTGAAACTGATGATAAAAGGAAGGAGATATTTCTAGATGGACTGAGTGATGAGCTCTCTGTTCAGCTGTCAGTAGTTTACTCTCCCACTTTCCAGGATCTGATGGACAAAGCTAGAATTCTTGAAGACAAGCAAAATCAAGTTGAAAGGCATAAGAGGAAGCACAAGAACAACTACAACTCAGGATCATGTCGGAGGATCTGCACTCTCCATGGTGGGAATGGAGGTTCTGAACATCACATGCATGAAGGCAATGGATACAACGACCATGATGGTAATGGACATCAGCACCACGAAGGGAATGGACACCACCATAATGTCCACATGAGTCGCAATAACCACAACTCTGAAAGAGGGAATGATCATAACCATGGAGACAACAATGTTGAAGCCCACAACACCAATCTCGTTAGGAAGGACATAAGCAAGGTTGGATGTTTGAAATGCAAGCAGAAGGGACACTATTCGAGAGACCGCCCTGAGAAGAAGAAGAACAACATTGATGGCTACAAGCCAAACCCATTTCAGAAGGGACATGTTAACCATGTCAATGTTGAGGAAGTTCTAAGGGAACCTGATGTCGTGATTGGTACGTTCCGGCTCAATACCGTTCCAGCACTCGTTCTATTTGATGATGGAGCATCACATTCGTTCATATCAAGGGAATTTGTGGATAGAAATAGAATTCCAACTGAAACAATTAACAAGCCCATCAAAATAAGTACTCCTAATAGAGAAGTGGTAGCAACTTTCGGTTGTCATCAATTGAACCTAAAGATTGGGGCGTACAACTTTCCCACTAGCTTGAATGTGTTGGAATCACAAGGCTTGGATGTAACTCTAGGGAAGGATTGGATGTCTAAGTATGAAGGCCAGATAGATCATGCACGACGAGCAATTTCACTCACAACCCCTCAGGGAAGGAGAATCAGATATAGCACGGTAACTGAAGTTGAAGAGGCCAACTTAAATTCTCTTAAGGGGGTTAGCTCGGAAAGCTTACCCATAGTGAAGAAGAGCTACACAGGACAAGAAAATATCCTTCGCCTATTTGCTAGCCATTCCGAATCTCGAGGACGAGATTCATATTAAGAGGGTTAGTCTGTCAAATCCAAAGTTTTTAGAAATTGGGACTAGAAAAAAAATATTTTTACATGTCATTCATGATCATTTCATTGCATATTGGCATCGTGAAAAAAATACTCAAATTGAAATAATGAACTAAAACCCTAAATTCTATGTGCCACTTTATTCCTAAAGGGAATTAAATAGGCTTTATTAAAACCATTATTCCTAAGCCAGCAAACTTTGCTAAATACTAGCCTAAAATGATCTACTTGAATCTAGAAAATTTTAGAAACAAGTTTGAGTTCATTTGGAATTCATATGATGAAGATATGAGGGAAAGAAGTAAATGGAAAATGGAAAAAGAAAAAGAACAACAAAAAAAACTAGATCCTATCCTACCGGACCGGCCCAGCCCACTTAGTCTCGGTCCTCCTCTATCTACCGCACCAACCGCGATCAGCGAGTAGCGCGCAGCACATAGAGCAGCAGCAACCACGGCCCAACTAGCGCCAATAGCAGCCCATGGACAGCCACAGCCTGCGCCCCCTCTCTCCATCACTGACACGTCGGGCCCGCTTGTCATCTCCCACTTCTGTCTTGTTTCTAGGACGAACACGACTGCCTCCTCCCAAACGAATCCTCGCAGAAATCGCCGTTACATTTCGATCCCTTGCCCCTGTTGCATGCCATGATCCCATATAAACCCCGCCTCCTCCTTCGTCTTGTTTTTTTCAAAACAATCTGGAAGCCTAGCACCACCGTCGAGCTTCGATCCGCTGCAGCCAGGAGCTCTCAGATCGACTTCGCCGCCGACGGTTCAGTCACCCTGCCCCCTTCATGTTCCGTTCTAACCCTTCCTCACGCTCCGACGCATATCCCTGACCTCGTTTCCCCGTCGCAGGAGCACCCCAACCGCCGAAATCCTTCGCCGGAGTATCGCCGGAGCTCCAACGTCGCCCGCCACTCCAGCTTTACCATGTCGTCGACCGAGGAAGAAAAGGTCCGCGCCAAGCATGCCATCAATCTCAGAATCCTCCCCTCCGTAACGTGGTGATCTTCTCTGTCGCCGGCGACCACCGGAACCCCACCGCCATGGACCATCTAAGGCCACGCCACCGTCACAGTTGTTGCCATCGACTAATAGCCGGGCTGACTCGCCAACATCACCCAGCGCCGTTCGATCCCATCTCCACGGCCCTGATCGCATCCAGCCGAGCCAAGCCGAAGCCGATCTAAAGCTGAACTACGCCCCGAGCCGTCCAACAGCGGCCGCTCGATTTCGATCTGACGGTGTGAAACAGACTACTTGAACGAAGGGGGAAGAACCAATCAGATCGCGCCACGTGAGCGACACGTCTTTGATAATTTGAAAATAGATTTTAAAAGACAGGAATACACTAAAAAAATTATAATTCATAGTAAAATATCAACCTGTCCACAAATTACAAATAATTTACCTATGACTTCAGAAAAGTACGTACAATAATATTGTGCTGTTAGATCAGACTTTCACAGTATATATTTATCATAGAAATTTAAATGGTTTAATGACCTTTTTGGAGTAAATAAATCATACTCCCTCTGTCTCAAAATAATTGATTTGGATTTGTCTAGATTAGGCTGTATCTATATACTAAAATATGTCTAGATACATTCGATTGTAGACAAACCCAAGTCAGTTATTTCTGGACGGAGGAAGTAGTAAATTGTATATGTATCAGAAAAATACAAATAAGGTATCAATGGAATCCTTGTGACATGTGTGATATTAATACGGCCTTAGATATAATTTTTGACAAATAAAATATTTTAAATGATTTAAACCCTTCTAATTGCTATTTAAATCATAGAAAAACATCCAGAACTCCAAATTGAGTGAATCCAATTGCCATGGGTTTGTTTCAGTAATACCCATCTGTAGAAAATATAAGAAAATTTATTTGTCACGGTTTTAAAAGATGATATTGCAGAAATCTCTAAACCCAATTACAATAGTAATTAAATCATAAAACAATATCTGTAGATGATTTTTAGGTAATTCCAATTGCTACTGGTTCTGAATTGCATTACCTACCTTTTAGTATTTAAATCACAATTTAATTAGATAGAGACATCATAAATTTAATTAAAGTTAGTTAAACCCTATTAAATCAGCAAATCTTTATTAATAATTTGTCTTATGCATTAAATACTTTTCCATATGCATCATGAGACATATTAATGTTAAGATAACTAAATACAACAATTGTGACATATTAAATCATCATTCATGCATTTTTTCATCATTGTTTTATTTATTGTGCATAAATGCAATATTTTGAATGGTGTGTTTGTTGTGTCTTGCTTCAAATGCTAGATTGCGAGGAGTGCAACTATTGTGATTGTGACGAGTTAAATATTTTCTATTGTGAGGATTATCTGAATGACTACATCTATAACAAAGGCAAGTAGAGCTATCATAAATTTTCTACTATTTTTCCTATACATGTAGTATGTTTTAGTAGTGATGCATGTGTAGGTGTTTTACTATTATGCTATGCTATGACACCCAGGCATGATTGCCATATTTCCATTACTTGATTCTTTTGAGCCATCGTATTGTAGTTGCTTAGCCATGCTTATTAGATGTGCAATGGGAATTCATGATTGATTCTATTATGGAAAGATGTGTTTTGCTATAATGAAAACAACTCGAAAGTAATGACCCTCTTGGGTGTGATGGGATTGATAATTTTGGTGGTTTCAATGCGGAAAGGCACCCAGGACACTGGGATTGGACAGGGTTCTTGTGTAGTAGCTTCCAGTACAGCCGCATGTCATTATATGTCTTGACTAAGTAGGTTGTGAGAACCTGACCCGACGTGACCAGCAGATGTAGGGGATGTAGGTTGGTATGGGTCCGTCCCGAGGGTTCAGGATTCTGCTTCTAAAAGGTTTCGTCTTGGATTTCTCCCTACCATGGCACAAAATGAGTGTAGTGGTACGGGCGGGTTGACTGGGTCATGCGGGTAAAGTGCACAAACCTCTCGAGAGTGTTATAATCTAAGTACTTAGTCGTGTCCCCGGTTATGGACAACTATGAGCAACTAGGCCTGGAACTGTTTAGAAGATCTCACTCATCCTAATTTCTCAATTATTAAAACTTGATGGGTGAACATTGATTTAGGAGCATACGAAGCTAAACTGTCTTATTTCTACATGGGTTTATGTTGGTATGTCCTTAGAAGAATTGTTTTAAAGAAAGAAAAGTATTTCAAAAGTAGGGAAAAGTTATATTGCTTTATGCAAATGAGCCTGAACTCCACTTAGCCAAATATGCATGTAATTGATAGGTTCCATTATACATCCACATACTAGTCCTACTTGCCAATACATTCAAAGTATTGACCACTCGTGGCTGCAACCTTTCATGTTGCAGGATATTCTATTTCTGAGTGATCGTTCATAGGTCGCGAGACTCCACTCAACAATTGTTCGCCTATGGAACATTTAAAGGATGGAGATCTACCTTGTTATCATTTTCCGCTGTGTAATTGGATAATGTAATGTAAATTCTGGATCATATTTGTTGTATTTATGATGCACAATTATGTTTTGTATCATTTTGTACTGTGTGCTAGTTAACCGATCTAGGGATTAGCACTATACATAGGAACTGATCCTTATTAGGAGAGGGTGTTACATGGATCCATGTGTGGTTTGTGAAAAGAACACACGTGCAATGAGTCCAGTGCTAGTTTTAGTATAAGTAAACACATGCAATGACTCTAGTGGGTCCACATGTGGTTTGTGAAAAGAACACACATGCAATGACCACTAGTTGATCCATATGTGGTTTGTCGAAAAGAACACACATGCAATGAACACTGGTGGATCCATAAGTGGTTCGTGAAAGAACACACATGCAATGACTCTAATGCTGGTTTTAGTATAAGAACACACATGCAGTGAACACTAGTTGATCCATAAGTGGTTTGTGCAAAAGAACACACATGCAATGAGTCTAGTGCTGGTTTTATTATAAGAACACACATGAAATGAATCTAGTGGGTCCACATGTGGTTTGTGAAAAGAACACACTTGCAATGACCACTGGTTGATCCATATGTGGTTTTTGGAAAAGAACACACATGCAATGAACACTGGTGGATCCATAAGTGGTTTGTGGAAAGAACACACATGCAATAACCACTGGTTGATCCATAAGTGGTTTCTGGAAAAGAACACACATGCAATGACCACTGGTTGATCCATATGTGATTTGTGGAAGGAACACACGTGTAGTGAACACGGGTTGATCCATGTGTGGTTTGTGAAAAGAACACACATGCAATGCCACTGGTTGATCCATGTGTGGTTTGTGGAAAGAACGCACATGCAATGACTGTAGTGCTAGTTTTAGTATAAGAACACACATACAATAACTCTAGTGGGTCCACACGTAGTTTGTGAAAATAATAGACATGCAATGACCATTGGTTGATCCATAAGTGGTTTGTGGAAAAGAACAGACATGCAATGAACACCGGTGGATCCATAAGTGGTTTGTGGACAGAACACACATGCAGTGAACACTGGTGGATCCATATGTTGTTTGTGAAAAGAACACACATGCAATGACTCTAGTGCTGGTTTTAGTATAAGAACACGCAAGCAATGACTCTAGTGGGTCCATATGTTATTTGTGGAAAGAACACACATGCAATAACACTGGTTGATCCATGTGTGGTTTGTGGAAAGAACGCACATGCAATGACTCTAGTGCTAGTTTTAGTATAAGAACACACATACAATGACTCTAGTGGGTCCACATATAGTTTGTGAAAAGAACACACATGCAATGACCACTGGTTGATCCATAAGTGGTTTGTGGAAAAGAACACACATGCAATGAACACTAGTGGATCCTTGTGTGGTTTGTGGAAAAGAACACACATGCAATGAGTCTAGTGCTGGTTTTAGTATAAGAACACACATGAAATGACTCTAGTGGGTCCACATGTGGTTTGTGAAAAGAACACACATGCAATGACCACTGGTTGATCCATATGTTGTTTTTGGAAAAGAACACACATTCAATGAACACTGGTGGATCCATAAGTGGTTTGTGGAAAGAACACATATGCAATAACCACTGGTTGATCCATAAGTGGTTTGTGGAAAAGAACACACATGCAATGACCACTGGTTGATCCATATGTGGTTTGTGGAAAGAACACACATGCAGTGAACACTGGTTGATC